>KK112971.1:41558-59594 GCA_000611955.2 Stegodyphus mimosarum | reverse complement strand
GAAATGATGTAACAAAAGTCACCACAAAATGGTGTAACAAACAGCTTAATATGTATGATAGTGCTGCAGTTTACTGAAACAATTACATATGATAAAAGTATAATAAGGATAAAGATTCTTAAAAATATTCTTAGGAAATGACATGTCAGTATTATTGTTATTGTTATATATTGTGTTGTTTATTTTTGTATTCCCGCTTTACGAGCTTGGTGAAATTATAACTGAGATGTTAACACAAATCTATCACCAAATATGGTTGAGGGACGCTATAACAAGGAAGTACCACTTTTTCTTTTCACTGCAGATAAATTCAGATGTCAGTAACAGTACTAACATTAAACTCATCTAAGAGAAAGTCCTTTCTGTAATTAAATAAGACATTATCAAATTATATCTAGTTAGTAATTCTGATATTATAAGAATATTTTTCCGGTGCTTACGTATTATCGCATCCAACTTTGCAAAGCTTGGCGAATTTTACAAAATTAATATCAAACTCCTAACAGACATTAAATGAACTATCACTATGTTTGGACAGAATGATAAAGTTCTAAGAAGATTTTAAAACAAACCTTTTTATTAAATCAGAACTTGAACATAAAACGCACTTCTCGTGCTTACAACTTAGCCAACCACTTGTGATGAGATGACTTAAAATAACAGTCAAATGTAAAATTTAATTTATGTAGCTAGCAGCCAAAGGCTAGACAAATCAGATTAATATGAAATTGGCTCATCAACCTAACCGGAATAGATATTCAGATATTGGCAATTATAATGCAAGGCCAAAGACTAGCTGAGCTAGGAGCAACCTAGAGAGGCAGAATGCTGTCTTACAATCTAAAACATCCAGCTCACATACATGCGAACTAATTTGCATTCTGGAGAGAAACCGGAAGGGAGAAGTGACAGCAAAGATCCAAAACATACAATAACTGGTTAGATTAACATAATGGAACATTAAAAAACAACTAAATATAAAATTTAAACGTGATACACTATCAACTGATAAAAATAAATAAATGCAGCTTGATAAAACACTAGATCCATGTTTCTTACCTGTATGCACATTGTTCAGAATGTCAGCAATATAGATTCTGCATGAGATGTCCAAAAAT
Source organism: Stegodyphus mimosarum (assembly GCA_000611955.2). NCBI lineage: Eukaryota > Metazoa > Arthropoda > Arachnida > Araneae > Eresidae > Stegodyphus > Stegodyphus mimosarum. Next base: position 58,476 of record KK112971.1, on the reverse strand, counting down.
GACAGTTACAAGCTTTATTTCCTTAAACCTAGACATGGGCTTAGCGCCTGGGTATCAGCTGATACCTGCCAATATATTACCAAAACCCTTTGACTTCACTCAGTAATGAACTGTACTTTCAAAACCAGGCCAATTAAGCAGGTTTTATGATTTCCAATACATACTCTTTGGCTATCCCATTAGAGAGATCGTTATTCCCCACAATTTACCTTTGCCTCCATATCAGCTCTGCAAAATAAGGTAAGTAATTTCTGTCAAACAAATTCCTAGTCTCAACTCTTTGTCAGCTGTTGCTAAAATTACAATGCCATTATATGACTTTCTACCACATATACTTTGATTGCATGTAAAATTAGAAAATTCCTGATTTTTTAGTAAAATAGCATATGCTATGAAATATTGGATTGTTTTTTGTTTACATCTAGGCAAATCTGGTAAATGCATGCTAAAAAATGCAGATAAAAAAAGCATAAAATGAATAAATGTTGCCAGGGACTTTTCACATGAAAGTGATATTAAAAAAAATGATCAATGCAGATAGATTGTTCAAATTAGTTTGAAGATGATACTGATATTAAAAAGACATCCTCACCCTCAGCCCTAAGCCAAAAAACTAAATAATGCGAAAAGAAAAAACAGCATATTTCTAGAAGAATTCAAAACAGTTTATAGGGTTGCAACAATACCAGTTGAAAAGCAACGTGGTGGTGCTGGTAGCATATCAGAAGATGCTGGCTAATAGCTAAGAGACTTATAACTACAAAATTTCTCAAAATAACAAAAGAATAATTTTAGCACTGGAAGTAGAATGCTTTTGCACACACAAAATTTAGCTTTTTATGAAATCTCCATTGAGCAAAAAATCTGTGTGATTAGAAAATTTGTTACTCACTTCATAAATTAAATGCAAAATATTCTGTATTTTTATATGCAAAATTTAATGAGCTATTCATAATTAATATTTTCTAAGGGCTAATTATGATGTTAATATAACTATTGTTGTTATATCCAATACAGAACCATTAAACAACTAAAATGAGCCACTTTAATTTTACAAGTTTAGGGAATATCTAATTTAATTCGAAAGTACCCATTGAGAAACATTCCAAATCAGCAGATTTGTTTTCTAATATTGTTCCACACTTTGCTCATAAAAGAGTAGGACTTTTCAAATTCTACTTATTACAGTATAATGATTATTTTATCAAGTAAATATCTATAAAAAATCCCAATCTATAAAAAACCACATGAAAAGATTTTACATCATTAGACTTTTTCAATCATAATGTCAAAACCGCTCTCATAAAATTCTCTGCCTTATTTTATTGTAATTGGGAGCACATACTAAGGATTGATGCTTAAAGAAATAAAGCCTGTAGCAGCATTTTTCAAATATTCTGGGTAATGTAAATAATTCATTAAACCTTATTATTAAATAATACCTTTACTTGCATCTTACATCATGAAAGGTCATATGTACCATCATTCTTTGATTCAGTATACCGTGTTCATAAAAATCATCATTTTCAGTTATCTCTGCATGCACGTTCAGTGATAAAAGATACATTCTCATTGCCATTTGCATTACTTCTATTTTCCATGACTTCACATGTTTATACTTGTGATTATCTAGCATTTTTGCTTTTTCTGCAATTTCTCATTTAAGTGCCCAATAATGGTACACAATTTCAGGAACTTGCAACAGATAATTCCAAAAGCTACAGTTGTTTTCCAGAAATTTGGAATCCATCTCAAGACAAAAATTTAACAAACAACCACAGAATGATATTAAATTTAGATTTAAAAAATTGCACGACAGAGCAGCATAATGGACACAGAAATCTAGTCTTCATTTTAAGAAATGTTTTAAGAGAGGTAGAAAATCCTTTACAATCTTGTTATGTTCCATTTACAATTAGCGTTTTGAAATGCCTATCAAATTTATAAAGAATAATTCCTTATTTCATTAGCAAAAAATAATTGACTGGCACAATTATCTACCTGAAATTGTTTGTATTCTACTAAATAAGAAAGAAAATCCAACATAGGTGAATAAAATTAAATTGCACAAAATCAATAAAAATTTATTTATTAAGTATAAGAAATAAAGTATATGCAAATGGCAATAAGAATGTCTATTTTCTCTGCAAGAAAGTTGCCAAGAAAATATAAGATTTAAAATCAAAATAAAATACCAATAAGACATATTGCAGTTTGAAGTGAATTTATTTAATTAAAAAATTATGGTGAACATACAATTTTGAGAAAAAGTATAAAATTACCTGCACAGTTTTTCCTAAGAATTCTCCTTTTCTTTCTTTGTTTATAACTTCTTGATAAATCTTTCCAGTAGTAATATTATTTTCTTTGTGTAATTTTATATCCATAAATCTTTCATAATTTCCTAAATCAAGATCTACTTCACCACCATCATCTAGAACAAAGACTTCACCTAAAAGCAAAGTATTCATTTAATAATAACATACATCTATTTAAGTTACACCAAACAATAATGAACAAACAATCAACAATAATCAACATCACTAAAAAGCCACTCTCTAACAAGTACGATACTTTTGCAATACCCTATCATCTCTTGTAGAATAGATTAAAATATCAGAATGCCTACTTTTTTAAGAACATGACATATAGAGAAAGTACTTGCTAGAACTGTAAAATGTAGCATACAATAAGTATGATTTTGAAGTAAAAGATATAAGGTATATATATATTTTTTTATATATAAATCAAAACTCACGATATAAATCTACCTTCTGTATCAGCGTGCTCCTAAATTATTTCAACAAAAGAAAAGAGTCAATAATACCTACCAAGATAAACAATATTTACATGGGAGCCTACAGCCACATTCCACTCAGTATCAGAAAACTGCATTTTCAAAACATGTCCACCAAGCAGAAGTTATTACTTCTGATGTCATTCCTGTCATACAAATAAAAGTAACATGCCTTCAGAATATCAAAATTAAACATTTGCCTCCTGTACACTTTGTTTTACATTACACGTCTTGCAATGAAGGCTAGCTCTGAAAAGTTAACACAATAAAGAACATCTACCTGACATTACTTTGGTAACTCCTAAATTAAAGAGATGGTATGACACATAACAAGACACAATTTAATTATATAAGAACCTACATTAAACATGCAAACATTTTTCTGACTGCATCAAATCATTCATGAAATTACATCTTGTTGCTATATTTTAAAGACGACAGTTCATCACGCAACATCAGTCTTTGACTTGTACAATTTGGAAAGTGAAATGATGCCATTTAGAACACTTTGAGAGAAGCAACACTGAACAGTTGCAGCTGATTGGGTGTTAAGATTCAATAGAAAGACAGCTAATGCAAATGTTGTTCTTTAAAAGTTTCACATCCTCAATGCTTGAAAGTAGTACCATGATAATAATGTTCAATATGACTTTGTGAAAGTCATGACAGATTACACATACAAAGTATTGACAGATAATGCTCTTTCTTTCACTGATGAAAGTTTAATTTGGACATTTAACTTTCGACTTCTGACACTGAGTGTAATGTTCCTCTAGGTTTCATCGTAAATATTATTTTTCTTGATGGGTATTACCCCCCCCCAAATATTTTTTTTTTTATACAATTTAAAAACAACCTGAATATTTTTCTTCTATTAACCCTCTTGCTGTTATTTTTTTATCCAAATAGATTCAAAAATTGTGCATTTTTATTACATAATTCAAATCTAAATATATTTTAGAGTTAAAATATGCAAAAAATTTTTTGTAAAAAAGTTTTTTTCAATATAGAAATAGATCATAATTAAAGGTTATCGGAAAATTTAAACTGAAGAATAATCAAATAAAAGCAATATCTTGAAAATTAATCTTAGTTAAATTATCACTCATTTTATGAGATACAGAGGTAAAACATATATACTTATGAAAATATGTAAAATACTTATATTTATTAGAAATGAAGTGCAATATGATAAACTTTAAAACAAGGCTCAAGACAAAAGCCTACCTCACAATCTTTGCACCAAATTCCCATTTCTTCGCATATTTTTTTTTTTTTTTAAAGCAACAAACAGCACACTGTCTACCAGGCTCTTTCTTGATGGGATTGGGGGGGTACATGGCTAACAAAATGTCGAGCAGTTAGTCTCATGAACTACAGACATCTCTGAGCTTTGAAAAGAACGTGCAAAATGGTGCAAATATGCTTGTATATTTCACAAAAATATGAACAACTAACACTATCTGTTAACCCAGATCTGAACAAACAATTAAACCTCACAGGAAACTAAAACGAAACTATAAATGGGAAAAGAGCAGGTGTCAAACTTAAATAGACAGGAAAAATACATCCCTGTGGTGGGTCTAGGACTTTTCGCCATCACCATTTCACCGTGGCTGTTTTGTCATCAGGACATTTTGCCATCAGGATGTTTCGGCATCAAATGTTTCACCATCAAGACATATTTTTATTTACATGACTGTACTATATCTTGCCGTATTATACTCATATTAAATTTATTTAGTTTAATAATTATGCTTACCTTTTGTATGCATAATAAAGTTTGCTTATAATATTTATAGTTATTTACAAATATGAGATATAAAGAAATTACACATAGTTAGAAAATTATGTCAGTATCAAAGAAAACTGGGGCTAAAACTCTGATGTAACAGAATGTATATTATCGATTTTAAAATTATGCAGGCATAATATTTACATGATTCATCAAAATTTCTTCAAATTTTAATCGACTAGCTTACTATTATATGCATACAATACACATAATTATCACACTGAGAAAACCCTTCCAAATAAATAGTTTTCCGGAAAAAGTCATTAATTCTAGGTAATATTTAGTAATTCTAGAAGAGGTATTTAATTACAAAAGTTTTTTCTCTTTTAAAATTTAAGACAGCCAGAGCTACACAATAGGTAAACAAAATTCTTAAATTAAATAAACTTAAAAATATAATATGGCAAGATATAATACAGGCATATAAAGAAAAATATCTCTTCAATATACAGTAGGTAAACAAAATTATTAAACTAAATGAACTTAATAAATACAGTCATGTAAAGAATAATATGTATTGACGGTGAAACAGCCAACAATGAATGGTCCCAATCCCCCCCCGGAGGAAATCGCAGGTTGCACAAATTTTGCTACTTCTACGTCACCCATGGAATCGTGGGATACTCATCAAGAGGGTTAACCTCTACTACCATGTCAACAAGGTACATGAAATATTGTTACAAAACCTCTAATACCATGTCAACAAGTTACATGAAAATCAAACATTATAACTTACCATGTTCATAAGGTGAAAATGTTCCAGCATCAATATTAATATATGGATCAATTTTTATGGCTGTGACCTCATAACCATTACTTTTTAAAACTTTACCGATACTACTTGCTATAACTCCTTTTCCAATGCCACTAATCACACCGCCAGTTACGAGTATGTACTTCATTGGATATACCTAAAATCAAATATTAATTTTAGCTATGAATAGTTTAAATACATCCTATGAATTTCTGCACTTAATACTGGTCATTTAAATATTAAGACATTTTACTATTAGTACCACAACATCAGCTGAATTTTTTCAAGTGATAAAAGTTCAAATTTCACTCATTAATAAAAATTATACTTTTTATAAATGAAATCCTTAAATTAAAAAGGACTGCACGAATGCATAACATCTGTAATGGTAAAAGTGACATGACTTTATCCAGTCATGAGATCTTTTTTCACTTGACACATAAATAGCTTATAATTTAAGATATTTTGCTTTCTTAATTTTTTTAATAATGTAAATGTCATCTTAATGAATTAAGTTTATGAAAATAGAAATTAAAATAAGTAATTATGCAAATTTAGTTAATAAATACGGTTTAAATACAGGTCTTTATGATAGATCCAAAATCCCATGCCGTTCAGAGGGTTATTAAGAGATAAAAAGTAAATTGACTTTTTTTCAAAGATGTTAGTAAGATAGGAGTAAAGAGCAGAAAACGAATGCTAATGTTATATTTTAAAAGAAAAACTGCACCAATGCTCACAAAGAGACATTAAATATATAATATTGTTAAGGAATTAGGCGCATATCATGGCAAATTAGTATTTAGGTCATATCTTATACATATAAAGTTGCCAAAAGGTATACATTATTAATATCCCACAATTTGATGTAAAATTATTTAAATAACTGAGAGATAAATATTAAATCAAAGATCACCAAAGGAGTGATCAAATTTTGATTTAATTTTTAACTCTTGATTTTATACATATATGTATATATATATATATATACAAATAATTTTTTATCCTTTGATTTTATATATATATATATATAATATGATAGCTGCTTTGAAAAATAATTGGCAAACTCAAATTAACAATCAAGAATTGGTGCCCTCTCCCTAAATTCATCTGTTCTCCCAAATTTGAAATCCTTTCATGTTACATAACACTTAATACAGATACCTCTTGCCCAATCAAATAATTGTAACCAAATATTTTTCTAACTCAGAACTGAAACTTTCTCACTCCCTTCTTCCTTTGAACTGCTGCATTCTCTTTTGCTTATGTTTTCCTGCTGGCAAGACGTTGCTGTTCTACGTTGCTGCTCAATTGTCTAAGATGACATCGTACTTTAAAACCCGTGTACATGGAAGTTATTGTATTCAACTATGATTAAAAATATCTTGTCAGCAAAATGATGATTTGATATGCAAAAAATCAAGCTCAGTTGTTTTAAATTCATCCATCAATCTAACTACATCAACTTCAAGCTGCAGCACATCAAAATATCCATCCCCGGCCTTCACGAATATCAAAAGATGCTAAAAAGTACCGCATTTTTCCTTCTACGTATTTTAAAATATGACAATTTTAAAAAGTCGACAGGATAAACCTGGTGAAAGTTTCCACAATGGTTTTCAAACTCTGTTGCCATAATTGCAGCGGATCATCAAATTCGTTTCTGGTGTTCACAAAAATGCTTTGAAAGTCATCAAGTATCTCCGTGTTCAAAAATCTAAAAAGAGAAGAAAAAGTGATTTGAATCAAGGTTATATAATCAGTGTCGCAGCGTAGTGAAATACGTTAATGGTCCTTCCTTGCTTCGAACTTTCACAATATTTATACATTTCCGATCACCGCGTAAAAAGAAAATTAAACAATCAAAGTACTTTGAAGGTCAATAAACCTTATCAGTAAAATGTGAAATATGAAATAATCTTTTGCGCTCTTTTGCATGTTCAGTGCTTTATTCGGCAAATTCTTCAGAAATTTTAGTGCTCTTATTCAAAGAATGGAATATTATCCAAAAGTCATAAGAAGTGGTATTAAGTTCCAAATCAAGTAAATTACGTTTTAACCCTATACCGGCAAGGCCGTATATATATGGCCTAGAATATTTTTTGTGATATCTGTATGAACGTACATATACATTCATATTAAAATATGTCACAGAAATTAAGGCAATATATTAAAAGTACATAAATCCAGGTATAAAATACCAGGAAATTTTTTACATTAAATCAAGAAAATAAATTTTTCTGGTAGTAGTTTTGGGAAATTTGTGCTTTCTTAGCGAAAACCCTGGCCGGTCAGAGGGTTAAAATAACTTTGCATTATAAGTAACTTTGCAGTTATAAGTAATTGTGTTGTTTTATGATTTATTGGTGGTAATATTTTACTTAAATCATTTTAAGATTATAGTTAATAATTAAAAATTTTTATGATTTATTTAAAATATAATTTTATATATCTGAATTTAAAAAAAAAAATACTAAATTTGATAAAAATTAGGTTAAGAATTTGAAGCTTTTACTTAGGGAAGGTTCCTAATATGAGTAACATTTTTGTACTATTGTTTAAATGTCCCTGAATTTATATTTTTGAATATTTGCAGTATTTTAAGAATGAAATTGTTTGGAAACTTTAAATTGTAGGAATTTCTTTAATGTTTTAAAGATAAATGTTGAAGGCTCTCACCTTATGAAAAAATACATTTTTTTTTAGTCTTAGTATTTTTATTTTTTCATATAATGGAGTTCGTTTTTAATTTTTATAATGGAATGATATAGCAGTTTGAAAGAGGCCAGTTGCCTCTATCCAAGTAACGGAGGCCTTTTCTATAGTAATTGCCAATTTGGCAAATCTTTTGGACACGGGTGAAGAATAAGTGCCAGTTTGCTCCATTGGATAAGCCAACACGATGGATATGTTAGTATTTAGAGAACGTTGTGGTGTCTTCAGGTTTTGTAAAGAATAAGTAAAATTTTAAATATCTTAATAATAGTGAAAAGTTTTTGATGTGTTTATTTTAAAATGTCTTCCCTAAATACAATTACGGAGATTCTAAAAAATAAATTATGGCAATTGAAAAAAAAAAGAACAGAATTTTCCCTTTCTTCCTTTTTACTGTAGGGTAATATTTAATTATATTTTTGCAAAAATTTAAAAAGACTTTAACTTGATTATACAAGTTACTTGCCTCCAATTTTGTATAATGTTGTATTATTAAGTAATATGTATGATAAAATTTAAAAAAAAAAAAAAAAAGAAAGAAAATCAGTAAAACTTTGACAAGTGTACAATATTAAAAACCAGTTACCTTTTTCTAAAGAACAGAGATTTTTGATCTATTGTACTTAAGCATCCCCCCGATTACCAGCAAGATGTTACGCTGATTTGTTGGAGAGGACATGCCAAATTAATCATCAAAGTATTATTGTATTATTTAGCATTGCATTATATTATGTTTTCATATTGAAATTTCTGTTGTATTAAATATGTGTATCTATAATGAGAAGAAATTATTCAAGTAATCATAAATTTCAATATTATATTTCCACATGAAAGTTGGCATCTCAATCTGTATTATAATGGAAATACTTTCATCAACAAAAAAATTTGAATGACTTTTAATTGAACATTTACACTCATGCCCAGAAATTAAGGATGATTCGGAGTCACGCGGAAATTGAACTCTAAAATAAATATATCACCTGTAAAATCACTACACACATTTTCAAGAATCATATGCAAATTTCAGGAAGTAACCAGATGACACCGATGGTACGTCACAATGACAAGTGTAAGAGTGATATATAAGGAATACAGGCAAAGAAGTAAAATTGTTCGCAGGCGCTTTATAAGCATTTCAGTGCAATAACCGAATAGTTATGACACAAAGGACGCATTTGGATGATTTTTTACGTGGTGCGCCGTCTAGAATGTGGGCGTACCCAACTGGAAGTATCAGACGAACTTGGAATTGCCCAGAGTGTCATTTCCAGGCTTTGGCAACGATTCCAAAATGATAGTAATGTGAGTAGACGTTACAGCACAGGTCGCCTCAGAGTTACAACGCTGAATGAGGACCGGTATTTGGCAGTTACTGCCAAAAGAAACAGGCGGAGCACAGCCTCAGACCTGTCTCGTCAGCTCTCTTCAGCCACTGGTACGACAATTTTAAGGCAGACCGTGTACAGACGCTTAGGGTAGATTGGTCTATATGCTTGTAGACCTGTCAGATGCGTTCCACTTACTGCAACTCACTGTCGCCTGCGGTTAGCCTGGAGTAGAGAGCATTGTGGACACCGCAACAGTGGGCTTCTGTGATGTTTTCGGACGAGTCCAGGTTTAGCTTGCAGTCTGATTCTCGCCGGATTTTCATATGAAGAGCTCCAGGTACCCGTTACCACCAAGAAAACATCATTGAACGACACCGTTACGGTGGTGCAGGAGTGCTCGTTTGGGGTGGAATTATTCTGAGTTCCAGAACTGACCTGCATGTTCAAATTGGAATCATGACAAGCCAATTCTATCGGGACATCATTCTGGAACAACATGTACGTTTGTTTCGGGGCGCCCTGGGTGAACAATTTCTGTTTATGGATGACAACGGCCGTCCTCACCGTGCAAACATCATAAGCAAATGCCTTCAGTCGGAGGATATCACCCGTATGGATTGGCCAGCATTCTCACCGGACTTGAATCCAGTACAGCACGTGTGGGACATGCTTGGCCGACGAGTTGCAGCCCGTCAACTTCCTCCTACGTGTCTACTGGAACTTCGGAGAGCATTGCTTTTTGAGTGGTGTAATATCCCCCAGGATCAGATCGATACTTTGATACTCAGCATGCCTAGGCATTGTACAGACTGTATTGCATCGTGTGGGAGGCATACAATGTATTAATAATCCTACCAACTATGTAATATTGGTTTTTTGTAAATAGATTTTCTTTGTAATTTGCTCCAGGGAGAAAAAATCGCTAATTTTTTTAATAATATCAAACATATAGCATCTTTTTTTGCTCTTTACTTTTTGTTTAATAAATAAGCTTTACAAATAAGTCAGATTTGCTTTGCTTCTAACTCTTCCTTTGCCTGATTTTGCATTATCCTTAATTAATGGACATGAGTGTACTTTGTGGAACTATTTTCATCAAGACATTCTAAAAACTTCGGGACTCTAAAATGTGTAACTGTGTTAAAAGAAGATAGTGCTTAAAATTATTACTGAATTCAAAATTTTACAACTTATAATATTTTAAGTGTTCAAAGCTTAATCTTACGGGGGATACTCAGATAACCGGCAGTTGGCGAGGATCCTGAAATTGGGTTCGCCAACGTGGGCGATAGGCGTCAAACAGCGGGAAGAGTGTTTAGGTTGCTCAGATGTTAACTGAGATAGGGAAAAGGAAAGGGACACTTTCTTTAGGATGTAGATATTTTGCGTTGGGTGCTGTGACTTTGCAAATAAATCTTTGTGCTGATGATCACGACTTTGTCAGTAGAGGTTTTGAATTCGTTGTTTAATTATTTTCTAATTAAATTAATTACGCATGTAAATAGAATAAGATAATTTTATCTTTATACAAGAAAATTATAGAATATACTCCTTTTCCATACTCACATTATCCTATGTGATTAACATTTCTAATTTAATTTAATTTCTAAATAAATAAATTTTAAAAATTGAAATTTTTTAATTATAGACTTAATAAATGTAAATACTTAACACATCCATAAATAATTTGAGGACTAAAAGTTAATTAAAATTTTATCTTCAAATCTTTGAATAAGATTCATATTTATAGTTTCTTCTAATGTGTTACTCATATTTGAAACCACTGTTATGGACAACGTTCAAATTGCACAAAAATATTATTTTAGAATTTAACTGTTCATGGAATAAATACAGACAAATTCAATTAACCTTATCCAATACTATTTCATTACACTTTTTTTGAAATTTAAACAATAGCATAACGTTGGGAACAGCCATAACAGTGCTTGTTACAAATCCTGTTTCCCTGCAGTTATGCAATTCAGGATTACATTTCTTTTGTTTACCTACATGAAAACTATTTTTGCACTTAAACAAGAAAAAAGGAATAAAAATAATCATTTTGACCTTAAGCGAATTTAAGGAAATGGATTGTCCAATATAAACCAGACTGGATGATGTTTGAATAGCCTGGAATAATTTCGAGGATGTAATATTGTGAAAACACATGCATATTTTATTTTTTAAAACTTTCATCTTTAACTATGTGCATATTGCATTTTCATGATCATTACTGCATTCATATAAAGAACATCTTTTCAAACATGTATAACCATTATTACGGATAATTGTTCAAATTAATGGTAAGAATTAAAAAAAGAGAAGTATAAAAGTTAATAATGCTGAAGTTATATATATCATAATCTAAAATAGTAAAATGAAAGAAAGCACATAGATTTACTTTAATCACAACAATACCTATCATTTACAATTTGTTATGTGTGTACGGTTTACCTTCTCAACGCAAATGCTACACTTTGCCTATGCGATTTTCTGCCGGATATTAGGCTGAAAAGGAAATTTTGGGAAAGCGCCTTTTGATGCCATTTCCCTCTTGGCGTCAAAACATTCCTCCCGAGGATATGGTGATCTTTTACAATTCAAGATGGCAGAAAAAACTGCGTTAAGTGCCGCTTATCTGAGTTTTTCCCCAACCTTTCTTTTGAAGGAGGTAATATGCAAGATATAAAAAAATATGACAGCTGTTTTAAAGTAATTGGAGACCTCAAAATTAACATTCTAGATTTGGTGCTCTTCCCCTAAATTTATCTGTTCTCCCAAATTCGAGATCCTTCCACGCACTTAATGCAGATACCTCTTGCCTAATCAAATAATTGTAAACCAAAACTTTTTCTAACTCGGAACTGAAACTTTTTGACTCCCCCTCCTTCTTCCTTTAAATTACTGTGTTCTCTTTCACTTAAACTTTCCTGCTGGCAAGACGTTGCTGTTCGACACTGCTCTTATTTGCCTAAGATGATGTCATACTTTAAAACCCGTGTACATGGAAATTATTGTATTCAACTGCGATTTAAAAATATCTTATCTGCAAAAGGATGATTTGATATGCATAAAAAATAAAGGTTGTGATACTTCAAGCTCAGTTGTATTAAATGCATCCATCAATCTAACAACGTAGACTTCAAACTGCAAAGCATCAAATTATAAAACAACGGCCATGACAAATATCAAAAGATGCTAAAAAGTACCAGATTTTTTCTTCTACGCATTTCAAACCATGATATATATATATATAATCAAGAGATAAAAATTAAATCAAAACTTGACCACCACCTAGATACATGTGTGTGTAATTTAAAAAGTGTAAAGCTTGCCCTAAAGCTGCTAATAATTTATTACTCAATAATTTATTATTAGAATATATTTTCCATATATTACCTCCAAGGAAAAGAAATTTAGTTAAAGCTATGAATTATTAGAAAAAAAAGTTTTTAGTAAGCATTTTTAGTTGTATTTTAAGTCAGTATTTACAGCATTTAGGGTTAATCTTAACTGTATGGTTCCGCTGGGTTTCTGTGTGAAAAAATCGCCAAGTGGTATAGGTTGTTCATGAAATCTTGAAGCCTACTGTATGAAATAGGTTTTTTGGTAACCCTACTGTTGATAATGTTGGTGAAACTAGCATTGGGGAAAGTTGTGCGAATATTACCAAATGTGTTGAATTTTGGCTATTTTTTGTAATAGTAAACCTTTTGTATAAATCAGAGATTTTGAATTGCTGTGTTTGGTTGCACATGTGTGATGTTTTATGAAAGTGGTGCTTGAAAGGTCGCCTGAATGTTTACTTAGTGTTATAAATGAATATATTTATTCGGAGACGACAATAATTTCAGACTGCTGGAATGCTCTGATGAAGGCTTTGGACCCCTAACCATAAACCATAGTGTGCAATTTAAGGATTCGGCTACAAGTGCCGCTATTAATAAAATAAAAAGAGCGTGGAGTGCAATTAAATGCGGTTTAGCCAGGAAGAAAAGGAAGGACAGCTTGCACTATTATTCGGTCAAATATGTGCACACAAGGAGCAAAGAAAAAAAAATATTTATGGCTTTCTTGCATGCTATTATATGTGTTTACCTGGCAATAACAGCGGATGAGCCAAAACCACCAAAAATTTAATCGAATTTCTTATGTGGAGAATGGAGGAGGTGTCAACATATGCACATGAAGAAAGGGTATGTTAAAAAATTGACGTTTTATTTATTTATTAGTGTTTCTGTGTTAATTTTTGTTAAAAGATCTGTTGTTCAATGTTTTTATGTTAGGAAATTTGTATTTTTGGTCATTTATTACTCTTTATTTGCGTATTTCTGGTTATTTGTTCGTTTCTGCGTGTTAAGACAGCGGCGAATTTTTTCTGGTTAAAATGATAGTTTTAACTCTGTTTTAGCTTTCTGATTTTGTTTAAATGAAAATAGATCGATAGGTACATGGAGAAAGTTAAATCAGTACGCAGTGCCTTGTTTGTGCAATTGTGGGATTTTTTTTTAAATTAAAATAGGTCAATGCACACATGGATAAAGTTAAGTTAGTACACAATGCCTAGTCTGTACAATTACGGGATTTTTTTTTAAGTTAAAATAGGCTGATGTGTACACGGATACCGAGTTTGTGTGAGTGTTCGATTTCTTGTTTTTGTTTTGTGTAGTGGGTGGAAGGATCGGCATTATCTTGAAATTGGTCATGACGTTAAAAAAGAAACAATTTGTCTAGCAATATCGTAAAGATTAACCATATTTAGATTTTTATTGTAGTAAAACCTAATTAAAATCTGTCTAGAAAAATTTCTTTATCATAAAAATTCTAAATATTAAAATTTTTAAAGTATTGAAAACGTAGCCATTGTCATTGATCGCAGATTAACTGATTTGTCATGGGCAACAAATCAAACTATTACCAATTAACAATAACCAAATTAAGTAACTTACTTGGAAAACTGTTAAACATTAGTTGGAAAAAAAGACAAAACACACTCAATTTGGTTATTGTAAATTGATAGTAGAATGAGTTGTTCCCCTTGACAAGTCAATTAATGCTACATTTTCAGTACTTTAAATTTTAATATTTAAAATTTTTACGATTACAAATTTTTTTCAGTAACGGTCACGTCATCTTAGCTGCTTCCTTCTCATTTAATGACAAATTTAATATTCTGAATACTTTCCTTTTAGCAATGTTTACTATAACACTTCTTCCCATTAGATTATTTTTTCACTTATCCCTGACAAAGCCATTGCATAAATCCAGAGGTACGCAATAAAAATTTCGTTGTTTAACCTGGGCCATTTCTATTAATAATCTATACTGATAAACTTCAAATGAGCTATTCTGGTTCACTATAAAAACCTGAACACTTTTATGCTTTATTTCCTTAGCTTTATTTGTGCATAAACATATGGAACAAAATATTTCATTCCTTTTTTTATATATTTATTTTTCCTTTCTCGATAAATATAATCATTTAATCTTTAATACATCTAGACTTAGCTGGCCTTGAATACTAAACTTTTGTGCGGTACACGTAAATTCTTCCAATTGACCATACACACTAAGCAAGAAAATGCAGGAATCATATATAGGATAGACAGGAAAACACTTTCTTAAAAATTCAAGATAAGTTATTCAAGATACTATAAATAATGTGATGAGTTTTGAGCGCACAACTTTCTATTTACATGCTAAGAACTGTCGGAAAATTTTCCTGTTATTTACCTTAGGTGGCAGTTTAAATCTATGCAGAGTACGCACAGTACGAGTGAAAGATGTATGCAAACGAAGCCCTTTGAGAAAAGAAGTCATCAGAAAAAGGATTCACACATTTTCATCTGTGGACTTAAATCTCAGATACTAGTAAAAATGATATAATTTTTAAATAACATACTGAAAACTGTATAATCTGGTGATATAAAATAAAATTAACTTGTAAAAAAAACCATCGGAAATTATTTGAGTTATAAACTCAAGAATTGAGCAGAAAAATATAAATTACCTATTGAATTTCAGTTGTTGAGTTTAGATAACAAATAATTGCAATTAATTTGACTAAAACGTAACTATTATATACACCGACGATGCTGACACCATGCATAAAGTCGCGCGAAAGATCGAATATCCGTATTGCCATTCTACAGTAAGTAATCTCAAAATTATTAATCATCTTTCTCAAAATTATTAGTCGCTAAGTCGATAACTGCCAGTCACGGTCTGCCTTAAAATATTTTTCGATATTTACGAAACAAATTGTGCTATAGTGCTGATTTCTACATCAGTCTCTACTAAAATATCGTTCTCGATACTCATTAAGAATGGCGGTGCCCGAGATTTCATTTTTAATTTTATTGCCACTTAAACGGTTGCCCAAAAGGGCTCTGTTAAATTTTAATGTAGTCGAAATTACCAATGAGATACATTCCGCAGGAGAGAAGAGGAAGAATGACCTTGCTTTTTTACATTAGCTGTATCTAAGTCATATGATCTCTGAGGTCATCTGTTTGCTTATTTTCAAAACCTGTACATAAGTCACGTGATCTATGAGGTCATCGGAGAGTATCTCATTGAGATAGCCCAGGTGAAATAGAGAAACATTTTATAGGATACTAAATGAATATATGCTATATGCTAGCGGCAATGTATGAAACACTGACATTCTATTAAATACCTACGCACTTTACAATGTGCCTGGCGTTTTTAGGCAAAGTATCGAATATGAGAATTATTATATCGTTTTACTGGGCTTTCTAAACAATGACGGATATTACACTGCTCGACATTGAAAATGCAACTCCAAGAAGGAGTGGTCAGAAACTGATGAAATTTGGAAAAAAGACAGAGAAGCAAGCGGCAATAAGTGATCTTTATTTCAAAATGATAGTTAGAATACAGAGCGAGAACGGCGTCGGCTCAGTAGGACAGGTAACAGGTAACGGAAGACGAGGACGCCTGATGTATAACGTTGGTAAGCAGGCATATGTCCCACGCCCTCCCCTGCTTTACTTTTTTCATATAGCTCCACCACAGCCGAGGAAGCGGACATAACAGTACCAATACGGTCCCTGCCAAGCCTGAGCCCACTTGGGTACAATACCCGGGTTTTAGTCCTGTGAAGAATAAGGTACAATAGTACCTGATATTTTACCCCCGTGGTTGAGACTGCCTAAGTACAGATCCTAGCCAGTACTTCCCAGGAATTCTCCTGAGTCAACCCCCGGGGGGGCTCAGTAGGATGTAGGACCACCGTGGACAGCGATGCACGAAGAAACACGTCTAGGCATAGAGTCAATAAGAGTGCAAATGGTGTTCTGAGGGATGGCTCTCCATTCCCTTTCAACAATTTGTTACAGTTCATCTTCTGAACGAGGCAGGGGTAGTGTCTGCAAACGGCGTCCAATCACATCCCACACATGTTCGATTGGCGATAGGTCAGGAGCGTACGGTGGCCAGGGAAACATCTGTATACCTTGCAGAGCACGTTGGCAGACGCGAGCACTGTGTGGTCGGGCGTTATCCTG
>KK112971.1:0-41485 GCA_000611955.2 Stegodyphus mimosarum | reverse complement strand
AACTAGAGGTGACCTGGAATCGTAGGCAATAGCGCCCCAAATCATTATGCCACGTTGTCGCGCGGTGGGGCGTTCCACAGTTTATGCGGATTAGATCTGTCTACACGTCGACGCCACACACGTATGCGGCGACTGTCACTGGATAAACAGAAGCGTGACTCATCTGAGAACACGACGATTCGCCATTCTGTCATCCACATCGCTGCAGTCCGGCATCATTCTAAACGTTGGCATCTATGCTGTGGGGTCAATGGCAGTCTTCTTAACGGACGCCGTGAGTGCAGGCCACATTCAACCAATCAACGGGAAATGGTTCTCATCGATCCAGGGTATCTTGTACATGCTGCAGAATCGCGGTACAAGTGACTTGCGGAACCGCCACAGCTTGTCGGCGGATGCGTCGATACACGCGGGCTGACGTCACTCCGGCTGCACCTGCACCCCTCCTTCTTCCCACATTCCCTTGTTCCAAGCATGTTCGCCATAGCCTATGCACCGTGCTCTCATCCATATGGGTATCAGCTGCAATTTGACATAAGGACCAACCCGCGTTGACGGCGGCCTGGCATTCTCTCCTGTTACACGTATCCTCCAGGTCAAAAACCAACTTTCTTCGATAATTCATCTGGCAGAAATAACGAAACGAATATTGCCCATTCTGCACGTTCCTTCCCTTATATCTTACTTCACGTGCGTCGGAGAGCTAAGCATTTCACATCATTCGCATAACTTAGTGACGTGCGTCTACTCTTAAATTTGCATAAATTTCTGACCACTCCTTCTTGGTGTTGCATTTTCAATGTCGGGCAGCGTATTTAGACGAAGCATAAAAAAAAGGTAGCGATCCTAAAAAATGCAAATGTCCTTTTCAAAAATAATGGCTATTTTAAACGAATCTTAGACGTATTTCATACTTTGCCGATTTGGATATTCCTAGGAAATGTACGAAATGTTAATTGTTTCACATACTGTCTACCATTTTTCGGCATTCTATAAAATGCCTAGGTATTCTAGAGAAAGCCAGATTTCAATACATTGCCGGTAACATATACATTTAGACTAACCCGAGGACTAATACGAAAAGAGTAAAAAAAAAATAAAAATTCTTCTCGAAAAGCAAATCGTTCAAATCAAAACAAAGGAGAGAAAAGGATAAAAGTAATAAAAATAGACATGACGGGGAAAAGCACCATTTATTTAGTAAATATTAGAAATTTTTAAACAATTACATAATTTTTCTCCCTAATTTGTTTCCCTTTAGTTAATTTCAAGCGAGCTTGAAGACATGTTGACCAACTAAATATATTGCATGATTTGATAAGTTCTTGCATTTTCTGAAAACCAAGTGTTTAACATGGAACAAATTTCTGAAGAATTGCGGAAAAACTACTTACAGATATCGAAAAAAATAATCACATTTCATATGCTCAAAACAGTTCTGAATGAATACGTTTTGTTCAAGAGTTTCTAAAACAAATTGTAAAAAGCAATTAATATTCAAATTATCTGTACTGTTAAATGTATAATTTTTTATATTTTACTAAACGGCTAACATACGTTCTTATATGGTAATATATATCATATTCCTGTGGCACATCACCACAACCTGTCGCTTGATACCACAATGCGTCAATCTTCGTGTAGAATTCAAAGTTCTACGTAAGCCGCAAACTTACGGGAAGATCGATATTCGTTGCAATATCGTATTTATTGCTGTGTAAGAATGTACATTATCCGTTTCATAAAATTTATTATTAAGGATTGAAAGTGTAACATGACAGGTAAATTGAATGTTGATTGCCTTTTTATTGTTTTTTATAGATCAGGAAAGACGTAGACCAGAATTTTCAAGGATTATGAAAATTATACAGTCTTTAATTAAACGAAAATATATGTTGAGAAATTAGTTGAATACAAAAATGTCCGTATGATCATATAAAATATTATTACATACGTACGGGTTCGTAGTAGATTGAAAGCACACAGAAACGATGATAGCTTGATAAAGTTTATTTGACCAAAAGGAATACTTTAGAGTTCTGGAACTTTCCACAAAAATAATCAAACAGCTGTTTTCAATATAATAGAGGACGTTCACTAGTTACACTTCAAACTACTAAGAAAGGTAAACACAAAGCAATGCAAAGCGTGTCTAAAGAGCGAAGCTCACACGAAGATATCTTAATACTCCGTAGTCAACTGTGAAATGAGAAATTGAGAACTGAGACTCTCTTTGGGATTGTAAAGCTTTCTCCCAGCCGCCGAGAAATTTCTAGTACCTTCCATTTCTCGAAATCACTAGAAGACATATACTATTAAAGTTACATATAAGGACCGGATACGGTTACAGTTACATGTAGCTACTGGATCGAAATGCCGCCACGTTTAGTAACTTTTGACAAATTTAATGATAAAAATTGATAGTCAAAACTATCGCCAAGTTGGAGATATCTCGTCAATTTACCGAGATAGCCATTTACCTTAATATTGAATAAACATGCCCTGTAATCTTATTTTTCCGGCAGAGTTGCCTTTCTTTTAAGCGTTTCATGTTACATTATGCAACAAATATTACAATTCATACATAATTTAACTAAAATTATATACACATACACAGAATTTGTAACAGTATGATTATTTGTTCAAAAATAGACTGTACTAGTTTCATAATTTTTGAAAATTCTGGCCTATGTTCTGCATGTGATATCATTCATTCAGCATTCCTTCTGGTTCGGGTGATATTATTAAAATATGTATGAATATCGAATAAGGTACTTGCATAAATACAAAAAATATATCAAATCGGAAATTTATATTATATTATAGTATTATATTACATCAGAAATTTATATTAGATTATTAGTCCAGGTACTTACAACTATGTAAATATCTGGACTGCTTTTCAATTTGAAAATAGTTTCTAAAGTTATAATATGAGTTAAAACATTCTGCCTGTAACAGAATATTTACGGGTGTCTGTAGAAGAGAAATTGACAACAACTTACACGTTTTCATCAAAACTGTTAATATTTGGTGGTCGTTATGGTAGAAAGTGTTTTACTTAGATGTTTCAAAGTGGTAAAATTTAATTCTAAGATGAATTTTACTGAAAACATACAATAATTTTTTCAGTAACATAATCTAAAATAGTAAAAATGTGAAATGTAGTAAATGTTCTAATATTCTATAGCGAAAGATTATTTCCTATTGTTGCGTTCTATGCGTTCGAGGATTTGGAGTCGTTGATGACAACACTTGATGAAGAATCAAAACACAGTTTATTTGTCTCTATCACACAGAACAGTTCCAAAGACGCGTTACAGTCGTCGAAAAACTCCGACAAACACTCTGAAACTATCAGCAACACAGCCTTCAGGCTATCAGGCTATAACGGTGAAGACAGCTTCACGGCAAAGCACTAAAATACAGTTCCCGACTCAATCGTTCGCTCTCGGGTTAATCTCTGAAATCAAGACACTACTCTAAACTCAACATACTCTTCTACTCCGCGTACAGACAGGTTATACATAGCTTTTGACCTACCTTCGAGAAAATTCCCGAGGAAACCGCTAAGAATGCGTTCTAGAATGTTCTATGACAGAGCGCCAATTTTGCCGCCAAATAGGGAATTTCGCACTTAATGTGGTAACCCTGTCACTTTCTGGCAACCCTAACCTCTCGCAGCTGGGCATTTCGTAACATTACTTAATTCTTAACATTATGTTAAGAAATTAGATCTAACATGTGTATTTTGTACTAAGATAACACGTAGTTTAGGAAAATTTGAATACGTTGTAAGGTCTAGTTTAGTTTATTAAACTGTTACGTTAAACTGCTTTTCTGTCCTCATCGTTTCCAATTTTCCTGCCAGAATATAAATTTCTAGCTCGCGCGATATTCGAACGAGGTAGAAAGGTTTTAGAGAGTGGAATCTGAGCGTGTTCTGCCTGCGGAAAGCCATGTTGCAAATTTGATTCTTTTGACAGTAGTATTCTGCATCTGTGCTTTATTCTCACAATCTGGCTTGTCACGCCCAACTTTAGGTCAGAGCCAATTCTCACGTTACTTTATTTGTGTAGCCGTTAGGCTAATTTATTTTTACTTAGTAAAGTAAAATTCATTATCCCTGACTAAAGTCATAAATGCTGGCTTCTGCAAGCATGAGTGATGCTTTCGGTTAGCTTTTATTTGAGTTAAATAAAAGGCTCCTTTACACCTTTTTTCAGATTCTGTGGTACTTTACATAATGATAATTCACTTTAACTCTTAAAACGTTTAGTACACTTTATGCCACCGAAATCGACGAGAAGTGGTAATGCCAAATAGTCTGCGATGTCTTGGAAAATGTAAATATTTAGTATCATTAACTAAATTACACCTTACAGTTACCTAAAATATCATCTTACAGTTTCTTTTTGGTTCATTCTCTGTAAATGTATATACGTATGTTGGCAATGGTTATGTTGTGAAAAAGTAAAGTATGGCTTTAATATTTCATCCAAAAGAAAATTAATCGACGAATAAACTAATGAAAATTATCATTCATGGACGTAAATCGTGTCATACATCGTATTAAAAATTATTTTACATATTGAATACATTTTTAAGCATATTTAGCACAGAATCTTGTTGCTGTTGTCTTGTCCATGAATTCCGCGAAAGAATAGTTGTCAGAACCTTAAGGAGGTTGAACTTCTATTTGCACCTCAATTTTGAGGGAGAGAAACCCGGAGAGGTTCCAGAGGTATTCCACTCCTCTCCTCAACCACTAATCCACATAAGAGGACTTTCGGCTAGCCATACATTTAGAATGCGGCAAAAACACTATACATTTATAAAAATCCATGCCTTCTCCGGGATTCGATCCTGTAACCTTCGGTACCGCAGCAGGCTCCATAACCATGCTATGGTCTGGGCGGCACAGAATCTTGTTATTAGCGTAATAACTTACCTTAAAATTCTTCTTTATAACAGTATATCGCCTTTAAATCGAGTACAGTTGACAAGCATTATTTCCTAGTCTTCGAAATATTTAAAAACCGGAAATCGCGAAGGATGTTTACAAATCTGTAACACAAATTAAAGAGTTCTTTTTGCAAATCTATTATATCTTAAGTGTGTTTGGACATAGGGACAGGATTTTTGTGAAAGTACATCAGTTGTAATATGAAACGAATAATAATGAAATATTAATATTTTTAATTCATAAGCACTGTAGTATGAGAAATTGTTAAATAGATTGTTAAGTGTCTAACGGTTAGTGAATTAATTCGGTGGGTACCGAATTAAGTTCGAATAAAAGAATTAAAGTCATACTTTACAACTAAAAGTAAAAGCAATTAAAAAGATTAGGGTAGTTATTAATATGCTTGAAATAAAAGTATGCCAAGAAAATAAAATATAAAGAAATAAATTGTTGACCAACCGAGTACATTTTTGAACAAGTAATAATTCGCATCTGATTCGGTACTGAAAATGTTGATTTTAGGAATTTTTTGTACATGTGACGTAAATAATTGCTAGTTCCTCATGAAAGTTGTCCATGATGGCAGATATAGACGTAATTATCTAGCTTGGAAAAAGGTAGTAAGGTAAAGTTAGCAAAATAATGGTTTGAAGGCAATAAGAGGTATTAAATGTCAGAAGTAATGCGAAACATTTCACTATGAGAGGACGAAATAGTGAATATGATTTTAAAATTACCGATGAAAGATGAGACTTGATTCTAAAATTTCAAATGTGGAAATATATTAAGTTCGTTTATATGTAATCGGGGCTCAAACTAAACTTGATGCTAGAAAACACCGAATTCCTTAAAAATATAGAGAAATAAATGCACGCATTCAAATATAAATGGTTTTAAAATGTATCGTTAAAGTTGTGGAACGAAAATTGTGGAAATAATTAAGTCAAATAAAATCAGGTACAGGATCAGTTACGGTCGAAAAATATGACAGCTAGATTAAAAATTATAATGAGAATATCTAAATAGGCAGGAAATTACAAAGGTTGAAAATGCAAATGAAGTTAATAACAGTGTCTGAAATAAAGTAAAATACTAGAATTAGTAATGATAATTGGAACTTTATAATATCTAAATTAAAATGGAACTATAAAATATAGACTAAGAAAGAACAATTCAATGAAGGGGGTACGAATAATAATTAATACCCGTAAAATAAAATGTTTAACTCAAAGATATCGAAATATTTAAGAAATTTAAACATACTAAAAGAAAAATTAGTAGAAATTATTAATCCAATAAAACAACAATATCAGAAACGTTACGTATTTAAATCACAGAAAATAAATGCGGCATTATGAATAAAAAATATAATAAATACAATAAAATTAAGAATATATAGGAAAGTAGAAAGGATAAAATTATAAAAAAAAATTAAAATAATGTATGAAATAAATTAATACCAGAAATAAAGTTCATATACATTATGAGAAAAAACGAGAAATAGGTTAAAGGTTCCGAACATGTTGAAAACTATAAAGGTTAAAAATACAAAAGAAATTAAAAATTTAGAACTGAAATTAAGTTATACAATAAGTAAAAGTCATGTATATGGGTCGTAAAATATTACGAAGTAAGTTAAATCAAGAAGTGTGTTTGCTAAAACGTTTTCCTGGAGCTAAGTTCATATGCCGTCCGTTCTTGACATTCAATAAGGCTCAAAGTAGTTTAATCTACTATGGAGATTTTTAATTTGCTACTTAATACTTAACAAGAAATGGCAGACCATTTCGATTTGGTTTTCTGTTTTTTTTTTGCCGGCTAGATAGCTAACTAAATTGCTGCAATGCATTTAAAAAAAATCGTCTTTACAGCCCACGGGAAAAAGTTAAATGTAGGAAAGAAGTGGTACTCTAAAATATAGGAAGAAGTTAAAAATTTACATCTAAAATTAAGGTCATTCGAATGTGTAATTAAAGACAGAGATAAGAATGTGAAGGAAATAGTTAAGTGTAGATACTGAATGTTTCGTATTAGATGAATTAATAATTATGGAATAAAATAGTGGAAATACGAACAAAAATATGTCTGAGCCGGTAAAAATTGATTAACATAATTATAAAAATTAACACAGAAAAATGATGAAAAGCTTTATAATCTCTTATCCAATAGCGACACCAAGTCTCTCTTTATCTATCTCTCCTTTCCCTTATCAGTTAGAGAGCTGCCTGAAGTTCATTGCAATCCCCGTGTGTACTTGAGATTCTGTTGCTTAAACCCCTCGTTTTATATGCAGTTGTTGTGATTAATCTCGCTTATCTGAAATCAAAGTAAGCCAATGAAATTCAGCGTGGCAAGGAGTCAAGATTGGGACTGTCGTTGTCAAGAGCCTTGGGCACAATACAGATAACTCTACCACTTTACTGAGTTCCGCCCCCAGTTTTAAAGGAGAGCATTCCAGCGGGACGGATCGGAGAGACTCCACCCCTCTTCCCCTACCACAAACTTCTCGAAAGGACTTTCGGCGAGCCGCATATTTTGAGTGCTTCCATACCCAGGTACTATCCATTTTTACAAACATGCATTGCCTTCTCCTGGATTCGAACCCGAGCATTTGGTACTGTAGTCACAGTCACTAACCACTATCCCGGTTGGACGGCTCCCATTTCATATCACGTTTCTTAGCAATTCTCCCATGAATATTCTGTACAATTGATTTGTTTATGGGTTTACTAACGTTATAAAGACATTAGGTTATTTCGATGTCAGGAAGCTGAAGAAATAAGCCTTACCCTCACTGGGATTCAAACCTCGGACTTCTCGAATACGCACCGAGTGTGCTGACCATTACACACGAAGGCATGCTAAGAAGGCGAGAGAAATACCTTATAAGCGACCACAAAACCCTTCTGCTACACAAGAATAGGTCTCGAGGCGTTGATATGCGCAAAAAAAGGAATCACTGGCGTTTCATTAAAAAAAATGTGAAAAATGAATCACTGGCGTTTCAGTTTTTTTTTTAATGTTATATCTCAATTTAGGCTTGCAGAGCACTATAGTTGCACACAATAATGAAATTCTCGTAGTTTTTAATTGTCTTTTGTAAGAATAATAAAAATTTCAAATAAGAAGTAGTGAGCCAGAGGCGTAGTTAGGGCTTTCAGCGGCCGGAGCAACTGAAGATTTTGCGCCCCTTTCTGTGTGCCTAGAATGGGAAACATTCATACCTGCCAACTTTTACGAATTTTTCGTAATTTTTACGAAAATGCGTTTATCTTTACGATTTTACGATCGTAATCCATTTTTTACGATTTTTTTCCTTTTTCAAGTGTTTTTAGTGATTTTTGTCGAAATTTTAGAATTTTTCGCCAATTCAGCGATTTTTGCCAATTGCATTGTGTTTTACCGCCAACTACCGAATACTTCGAATCCAGTAACCTGCGGTTTCTCCCAACTCGCCGTTTAACCAGCCAATCCAATGCGCTGAACTTGTTTCTCCCACTCTTTTCTTTGTGGGCGCCAGATTATTTTTTTCGCGTCGCTTCAGCAGCAAGGGAATTACTCAGCGAGCATGGATTGTCGCATTCTGTTTTTTTTTTCGTTTGCACATGCTACAAATTTTCTTAATACGTCGTTGTTACGAAATGAGTTCAAAAAAACTGTATTCTCAATATTTTCGGCCTGCCTACAAAGCCGAATTTCCAACAATTAAAGAATCCTTTAAAGGAAATAACTATGCATTTTGCAACGTGTGCGTGTGTGACTTCATAATAAGTCACGGTGGAAGAAGCGACATTGTGAAGCATGTTAAGTCTAAAAAGCATGAAGTTAATGCTTCGGCTTCGACACCGTCAAAGAAAGTGGATGATTTTTTTTCAAATTCGGCTACGAATTCGGATGTCGATGTCATTTTGGCAGAGTGTTTGTTTACTGCATTCCTCATCGAACACAACGTGCCGCTAAACGCTGCCAAAAACTCTACAAAACATTTTAATTGCTAAATGTTATGAGGAAACTAATTGTTATGACAGGAAATTTTCGGCTAAAGCCGAAAAATGCACTCTAAATTCATTGCAATAATTTTTTTGTGTAACATTAAGTTCTTGTTTTATGTTTCCTAATAAATTTTTTAGTTACTACTTAATTGAAATTTACTAATGTAAGTACAATTTTCTTTTTTCTATTTGTTTAAATTGTTATTGTTTTAATATCAAAGCATGATATTAATTCTTCGTGTTCTTCTGAATTTTGGAGAAATCTTCTGAATTTGGGGGAGAAATCTTCTGAATTTTTATCTTTAGAGGTTGGCAGGTATGGAAACATTTCATAGCATGAATTTGGCACCCCTTGAATGCTAAACCCGGAAACAGATGTCCACCCTTGCCCTACCCTAGCTACGCCACTGTATTGAGCGATTATTTGTATGAATTGAACGGCATATAATGATTAGTTTACAGAAATGGGATATATTATAATAATTTTAATGATGTTCTTAGGAATAAAACAAAATACCTACTACAACACAAACTAGTAGGTTTTATCGAATTCTGGAAAAACCTTTATGAATTGCTATTTTGATAATATCTTGTTGAGAATAAATTGAGATATTATCGTAAAGGGAACAATTTTAATATATAATTTAATTTTGTAGATGTTGCACCAATTCTTTATTTATCTCTTCACTTTACATTTCTTTACAATCTATATCTTTTCCTACCCATATAATAGGCAGATAGACCTCGTGTACGTTGCTGTATTTAAATAAACTATAATCTAACTTACACATGCAACACAATTCTTAAACTCATAAACTAAAAGTTGTTCATTAACTTGTAAGAAATAGGATACGCTTAAGGTGCCTGCTAGAATGATTGATTCTAAAAAGGTCTTGGCGAGTCAAAAAGTTTGGAAACGGCTGAAATACCCTATCCAAATTAGTTTTACAAATTAAATGGTCTAAAAACAAATTCAACTCTGTACTACGAATTGTAAGACTTTCGTGTTTGAAAATATGCTAGATCGATTACACATTTTAGTAAGCACACAGCGCTTTGACTAAAAAAAAAAATTACAGTTATTAAGTTATAAATCAATTAGAGCTACATAAATGAGAAATTTACAAAATAATAAAAAAAGTTATTTTTCATTTTTAAGAATAAAACTGTCACTTAGTCTAATATTTTACACAGATGAACAATGCTTTCCTTTCTGTTATTTGTAAAATTAAGAACAGAATCTCTCCAAATACTTATAACTGTAATGATTCTTTTAAATTTCTAGAAATAACTTTCGTATTATATCCTTTGCCAGCGTCTGCAAATTATAAAAACTATAGACAGATAAGTAAAAGCTGGCATTATTGCAAAGCAGATATTTGTATCAAATTTAAAACCTAACTTACTTGGAAATATCGAAAGTAACACACAAAAATATTTCTTTTCGGACTAGCATGTTGCGTGTAGCAGATTATAGGCCACCAAACAATTAGTTTGACTGTTCTCTTACAGAGAGTTTTACTGAATCAGATGTGATTTTAGACTTATTAGAATATTTTAGAAGCAAAAAACATTAAAAATCAGCTGTGCTCTTGCTTGGATTTGAACTGTCACTTGTGGTGCTACCAATTATACCACGAGGGCACGCAGTGCTGAAGGGAAAAATCCCTTACAAATTTAGCAGGGGGGAAAAAAAAAGTTCGCGTTTATTGATGTTGCGTTCAGCCCGAAGATCTAAAAAGGTATGTAGTCGGTCTTCTAAAGAGAAACACCAGCCAAAATAAACAAATACTCGACTGAAGTCATGCACAATGCTTACTTATCTAAAAATGGATTTTAAAGAATAAAGTATACCAAAACTGCAGTGATGCAAGAAATGTTTCGTGAGAAAGTACCTAAGATATGTAGCTTCATTATGTAACATTCTTTTGTCTACCTATCATTTTTGAAGGAAAAAAAATATATCGTGTGTTTTCCATCGTAACTTGTATTTTAGCCCATCAGTATTATTTCATTGTTTCTTAACCCCTTTTTTGGGAATTTTAGTTTAGCAGATTTTTATTCTTTAATGAGAATAAGCTCATCAATCTAATTTTTTGACAAAAATTTTCCCGATTTTTTTTTTTTCTTTTTGATATGCTAAGATTGTTAGTTTATTAAACTTTCGCATTTTGTTAAGAAAGTTGGTTCAATAGTTACTTCATTTCTACTACGAATTTGATTTTGCCAATCTTACTTTTCTTAATTAAAAATATCAGCCATGTAAGCCTTCTATTTTATATTAAAAATTTTAATTTATGAGCCATTCATTCCTCGTTAATAAATTTTATTTGAATCGAATGGTTGCAGAATTAAAAATATAAAAACGAGAATCGTGTAAAAGTCCATAATATTTCCAACTTTTATCTAAGACTAACTATCCTTCTAACTTATTAAATTTATTTAACTTTAAATAGAAGATTGTGCCACAGATTTAAATAAATGAAATATTTATTATTTTAAGCTAATATATAAGCACTCTAAAAGCAAATACGATTTCATATAAGGCCTGCATTTTATAAAAAGTTTGCATAACTTTGTTTAAGAAAAATGTTTTATTCATGTTGATTTTTTGACTTTAAGTAATAAACATATTAAACATGGAATAGTTTGATATAAAAACATATATAAAACATTTGGCTATAAAAGAAAAATTTACATAGTTTTGCGCAGAAAACCTATTTTAAAATTTCCCATCATCATTCCATTTAAACTGTTCACAGTTTTATATTTATTATCATTTTAGAGATTTAAGTTTTCACAATTCTATATATCGGTCCTCAAAATATTTGAAATATTTGTTTTCTTTCTATCCCTACCCAGTTGTTATATGTCCATGAAACTTAGCTGTTAAATTCCTACAAAATTCATTATCATAATTCTAAAACTTTTTAATAATCTAAAAAACATTTATATTTTTACCGCAAAACATTTATTGGTCATGTATTATGCTTTATGGGCTTAGACAGTTAAGTTAAATTGTATGTATCGATAAAATAATCTAACAATATTAGCAGTAACATAAAATGCCATTTTAAAATATTCAAAAATATATTTATCTTTATTCAGTAATTTGTTAACGATAAGATACGCTATGCATGTGAGTATTCTTTAACATCGCCAGAAATTTTTCACCAACTGCAAAAGATTAATAAACAAATTTCTTAGAGACGAATAAACAAGTATTTTCTTAGGATTTTTTGAAACTTTATAACAAAACGCTCTCATACTTATAACGAAGCTATTTATCAATCCATAAGAATTTCCAAAGTGTTACAGTCACAGACATATAAGAGTTCGCCATTAATTATAATTACAAGAACTTCTAATAACAACAGTGTTTGTCCAACAGCTTATTTTTATCCACGATAAAAATATTTGGAAAATATACTTTACTGCATAACTAGAAGTTTGAAATTTATTCCAGCTTATTACCATAACAATAGTACCGGCCTCTATGTGAAGGCAGAGGACATTTATACTTGGACAGAGCAGTTGTATACCAAGAAGAAGGGTCAACATTATTAGGTCTTTGATCACCATTATGTAAAATAGTTTTATTTATTGTTTCAAGTTCTTTGGTGAAGAGCAGTTTGTGGTTTTGTTCTAGCATGAATTCCCAACACCTATATTTCTCAACATCTTCTTCGATCGGGAGAGCATCAAATTTCAGCATGATGACAGCAATGCATTCTCTTTTTCCACTCGTTAAAGCGGAATACATTTCAGATAGAGTTTTGCTAGCGGCCACTGGTGAGGTCGTGCCTTGAACCTGTCGACATACTTCGTCAGCCGGCACGATTCTTGAAAAAGCATTATCCCCGAAGACTAAAAACTTGTCTTGTGGACTCAACACTAATTCTCTTACTTCAGGATCGGGTACACATGTCCATAAGCCTTTTGGTACAGGTTTGCTTGGTGCGCTGTTGAAATAGTTGTTGCAGCAAACTTCTGTTTCCTGAAAAGAGAGAAAGAAATGAGTTAGTTGCTTAAAAAAATTTAGCCAGTTAATAATTGTGGTATGATTGTGAAATAGAATCTTACATGTGATCCACTTGCGCATCAGAAATCAAGTTCAAGTGGCAATGAAATAAAAGTATTATTTCTCGAGAAATTTATAATATATATTAAATATAATTAATTCATAAAGTTAACAAAATAAAAAGAAATAAGAATATTTTCTCAACTAGCATTGCTTTAGGAGCACCTAGCAAATACATATTTGATTCAGCTTTCGTTGCATGGTTCACATACGCTAAAAAAGTGTTCCACAACTTTTCGAATAACTTCTGTAGACGAATCGTTCCTCGTCCATTGCAGCATACCTGTCATTTTATACTTATAGAATGGAAGAGATCAACAGCTCTTTTAGGCTTTTATGGCACATTCCACAAATGGTCCACTGGGTTCCCAAAGAAGGAAATTTGCGGGTTCAAGGTACGTTTCCATTTAACTGCGATGATTATTAGCCTGGAAATAAAATACTTAACTTTGCTGAAATATTAAAGCGGTCCTAGCAAGCCTGTTGTAGATATGGATGGAGATGGTCAGTTAAAAACCTTTGTTTTGTATCGTTTTCTGTTTCAGTGAGGATGATCATCGAAGATAGATTGTCAGCCAATTTTATCAGTCTAGAACTTCATGTCAACCGGTCTGCCAGATTTCATTATCCCATAAACCTTTCTTTCACAGGTCTACTGCTAATAATTTTTGGACCTATTAAAAGTATTTTGCTAAGCCTGGGCGTCACCAAGGGTACCAGTATTCGTCTTTGGATATAGAAGTAGAGTATGCAGGGTACATGTAAAGCATAAGTCAGATGAATTGTTGATGAAGTAATCAGCTATGTAGTTACAGCAATTCTTCATAGGATAGCCAGTCTGACACTTGGTGATTATCAGTAGGGTTAACTTAGTGTGGCCGGTAAACGTGTGCCTTTCTACTGGATGTTTCTGCGTGGTTAATCCAGTTATAGTAAACAGTCTTGATATAATATTAATGCGGCAACGAAGGAATAAAATTGTTCAGCAGTATTGGCAAATAATAGTTTAGTCCTATGATGCCTTTATGTCCGCAGTAAAATCGGCTTTCCGTTTCTTATTAGTGACGACTACTTGTTAAAGATACAGAAAATTTCTAACCACACATGATACTAATATAGCATGGTAAATTATTTTGACACTGAAGAGGTGTTTAGCGTTCTGAATTCAAGGCTATATATGTTATTTCTTGCTGTTCTAGTGATTATTTATAACCGGTAAATAAATATAGAAAACTCAAATTTTTAGTGGTTTAACAGCTAAATAAATTTCAAACCAAGCAATCAGTTATAAGGCAAGTTTATAACACTCATTAGTATGTCCAAAGGATTAGTTAGTTTGGAGTTAACAGCTATAAAATGTTGCAATACCTGCATGGCTTGATTCCACTCATCTATTCCAAATGGCGTTACTTCCTGCCTCTGAGCCAACACAATAATATTTCCGGCTCGTCCAAGTATACAGGAAGAAGGACGTCCAATAGTGCCAAGTCTTAATGTAACTGGACAACCAGATGTTGAAGACAAATGGCACATGGTGATGCCAAAGTGATTCACATAATTCCTGCTTCGCAAAAATCTGAAAATACAAAATATTAATTTATGAGAAATAACTTCATAGTGCAATATCTCTATAACCATTAAGAAAATTAATTTTTCTTAAAACTATAAAATTTACGGAAAAATTTCCTTTGCAAAAATATAGCTGTTTTTCTAACACGCATAGGATAATCTAGTTCTCAGACTCAGTACTCATTCTAATTAGCTCTTAAATCTCTTAATTTATCGTCTTTACTTTTGCTTGGAGAAAATTATAAAGTAATTTTAAGGCCTTCTCAGATATGAGGCTCTTAATAATGATTCCTGAAAAATCCTGTTAGGATGTTTAACACCAACAATAGGCTCAGGACCTGCAATTTGCAATGGTTTCATGATATTTCTAATTTTCTATATATTCAGTGGAACAGTTAGGGTTCTGCAGAAAAATACGAAACATCCGCTGTGTTTTCAGTGGGATATAATAAAGTTTTTATAATGTGATATAATAAAGGATTTATAATGTGATATATAAACGGACAGCTTTTCTTGACACTTTTTTTCCATTTAAAGTAAAGAAGATATGAGAAGACAGTGTCATTTCTTTCTGAGAAAGGGAAGGAACAGTATTTGATGAGAAGAAAGAAAACCTTTGGCAATTAATTCTGGCCCGTACAGTATTAAAAATAAACAAATCTAGTATTAAATCCAAGTTAGTAAGACTAGGAACGCAGTAGCTAGCGGAATGGGTAGAAGATCTCAGGATGTAATAATATTTAGTAGACCAGCAATATAATTAAATAGTAAACCTATTGTTTATCAATAGAATGAACTGCAGGTAACATTAAAATTAACACTAAACGAAATAAAAGAGTGGTACAAAACACGAATTTTAAGTTACGAAGTTCGATAAAGCTTATTAGCAATTACAAAATAAATTTAAATAACGCAGTAAACGTACCTGACGCAAGATAAAAGTGCTTTTTTCAAGAAATGAGGGTATGTTTCTTTGTTCTCTCTCTCAGCTTTCAACAAGTCAGGAAGAACACTACGCAGCTGACTCACTTCTTCTGGATCTTCCACTTCCATGAGAGCAATTAGAGCTTCCTGTCTTCCAGAAACAGCATCTTTTTGAAACTCGATGTACAGCCTGAGGGTGGAATTGAAAATGAATGCATTATATCACAGAAAATGAGCTTAAGTTAGAGTCCAGATACATGGCTTCAGCACATTTAACTTTCAGTTTGTAACCATTCATTGAAGATTAGATTAATTTTAAAATAAGATCCTCTGATTTAAAATAAGGCAAAAAAAGCATTCTGACACTGGAGTAGACTTTGAATAAAACCCTGTCGATTTCTAGAGCGATCAGACATAGGTCCCTCCTCTTCAGGAGCAGAAAAAATTGTTTCTGAAGAAGAAGGACCTCAAAAGAGATAGGATTTAATTCAAAATCTGCACTAATAAGTTTGTATTTGCGTCTGATTTTTAATTTTAATAGGCGTGCTCTTTCCCAATAAAGTTGTCTGGCTGAAGAGAAATGGAACAAAGGATCTTCATAAAATATTTTATTTGTAACCTACAGTTTAAAGTCTTTGATAAGCTATTTTCGTGTATCTTTCCAACCAATTCGTAGAAAAGCTTTGCTGAAAGCTTTAAGCATTTATTTAAAGCATAAAGTTTGTCTCTTGTAAACCACGGATGCTCTTACTCCTGAAGATTACGCAAAATAGCTAGGTAGGAAGAGAGCCATTGTCGGTCTGATGTGAGAAAAGGTCTAACATAAATGAGTTAAACGACAACTGAGAAGTTATTATTACACGCTCCGCTATTAATATACTGTACGGACGAGGATGGATGCATCGTAGAGGACTTTTTAAGGAAAACTGGCTGACATCCACGTTTACAAACGAGGAAAACGCCTCGTTCTCCGCGATTCGAAACCCGGGCCCAATTATCCTCGTTGAGCGCCTTTCACCGCTCGGCCATTGGTGTGCAACTGGCAAATTTGTTAGAAGTTCTATGGTCGATGGCTTCGCCCCATTACGAGCATGCTCAGATCCATAAGAAACAAAAGAAGGCCATTGTGAATGCCCGAAAATATTGCTGCGTCAACAAGGGTAATACCTCCTTTTTCAATGCCTTTTTGGGTAATGTCTGACTAATTTTAGTTTTTTCCTTTCCAGACCATAGTACAATGTGTAGCGCGTTGCCTTGGATGACATATTATCCATCATATTGAATGCAATATACTATTTCTGGTAATCCATAAAGTTATTGTTATTTTGCTATTGCATTTGTTGAAATAATTCTACTCATACTGTTTCAGATTGTACACTGGACATTTTTGCTTCTGTGTGTCTTTATTTAGTCAATTAAAAGAACTTTTAGAGGCAAAAATTACTAGAAAAATAGTTCAGCTGAAAAGTTGAAAATTCATACTGAAAAGTTGAAAATTCCTTAGAGTGGTATGGTGGTAGAGCAAGAAGCATTTGAGACCCTCAGACGGTTCCACGCGGTTGATCTCTATCAAAACTGGGGCGAAGCTGCGCAATTAGTGTGGTGGGTGTACCTGTACAACCAATGGTGAAATTCTAATGTCCTTCTCCTTTGCGGCTGTGTATATAAAATGCACAATGGTTTCTAAATTTTATTTGAATACTTTTGTTGAATTTGCTTTCATGTTTTAAAGTTTCAATTCTTCTCAAATATCAGGCTTCGATTCTTGTATTTCAGTTCTTCGCTTCATTTTGTTAATTTCAATTCTTTTTAAAGACTTCAAATTTTAAGCGCCATATACCTTAAAAGACATGTGTACTATCGATGGTTAATACATGATGATGCAATAATTAAAGGTACTCTCTTTTTACGCGAAATGCAAGTTTTGGGTCCATACGTTCAAACAGAACGAAATGCTTTTCTATTTGTAACTATGCACTTGTCGTTGATTTGATCATTGTCAGCTAACTTCTAACAGAATTAGGGCATAAATCAAGACAATAAACAAATCATGTGACGATTGTAGATATCAGTTGTGAATATGTTCTTGGAAAAATAAGCGGGGATGATGACTCGAATAGTGTCATACAAACAACTGTTTTTTTTTCTTTCCCACAAGTAGTGTCTAATATAATACTAAAAAAAGAAATGAAATCGAAGTCTGACAGATCTTTTTACCTGGTATTGCCATCTTGTGATTCCGTAAAGCCCAGTATCCATGGGCTTAAATTTTCGGTTTCTTTCAAGGCTGAATCACTAAGAGGGGCTTGGCGACCAGCGCAGTTCACGTCCACTACCGCAACAGATCTTTGACAGCTGAAAAAAAAAGCAACAATTTGTTTCAAACATTGAATAAAATAACGAAATGAAAAGATATTCGAATATAAAGCTGTTAGCAAAATTTAAATAACTTTTTCAACTTAAGATTTAAAGCTAAAATACTCCTGGAAACTTATGACTTGCTGTAAACAAAAATAAGACCATATGCAAGATTTTAGCCTTTTCTGAATGCCTAACACTAGTTTAAAGTTGCTAGCCTAATTAGAACCTTTCAGTGGGTTGTGAGTTTTCTCCAACGTGGTAATTTTCATTAGCCAGAAATAAATATGAAACTAAAAGTCAACCTAAAATGTTTTATAGTGTTTCACTGCTCGTGGAATTAATTATAAAAACTAACATAATTTACAATTCAAGATTCCCTATAACCTGCAGTTATAAAATTAGGTATTAAATATAATTTAAATTTATTCAAAAGACAAATTAATTGGGAAAAAATGGAATTGTTTGGCATGTTTGTTGCAAAGTACAATCATATTTCATTTTACAGATTGCCAATTTACTTAATTCCGGAATTACGAAATTCCTCTTGACAAAACTCGATCCGCGGTAGACATTATTCTTTTTATATTACATAAATGCAGGGCAGTTCCTAGGCCATTGGCTACCCGCGTACTTTCCTAAGATTGCCGCCCCACCCCAAATAAAAAAAAGAAAAAAATGATTAGTAAAATTTTTATTTCATACTCACTAAGTAATTGCGCATGACAAATTTTACAAAAAGTACTCACATATGAAAAGTACTTACAATGAATTTAATGAATTAAAAATATTTAGGAGTGGTATCGCGAGAGTCCGACCGCCCCCGGTTTAGGCAACCCGCGTACTTTTACGCGTTGCACCCCTTGCTAGGAACGGCCCTGCATAAATGCGTACATATCACGTACTATAACATTTCTTCTAGGCATTACAATCGTTATATCCATACTGATATAATGAATTACCAAATTATCTGTACAAAGGAGAAATAGTGAAGTTCTATTTACATCACGAAATTTTACGAATTTTCCTCGTGTAAAAATGCTTTATCACGGGGTTTATACTTAGACTGCAATTCTTGGAGTTCCTGCTGCAATAAGTTGATGTCGAGAGTTACGACGGCGTTTTGAATACTGGCCATAAAGCTACCAGATTTTGAAACAGGGTTGGTTAGCTTGCGCGTAATGTCCTTGATATAACTGCAGAGAAAACACAAACAGACAGAAAAAACGCCAAATTATGTTCCATTCTTAACTATTTTCAACGGATTATCCCTTCATACAATGGACATTTAAATAGCCGCACAAATGTTCATGTTTCTGTATCACAAGAACTACTCCCGCCAGAAGTTTATGTAGATAGGGTTGCTACAGTAATCATACCTTATACATTTTAGGTAGGGTGAGTAGAGCAAAAGTTTCACAGCTATTTTCTTGTTATCGAATATTGGTCTCGGGTAAGACAAAACAATGCTATAACAAATGCTTTTCTTAAAAACCCAAAATGAAACAGCGGATGTCGTCTAATTGTCAATAAGTAGATCAAAATCGCAAGCTTAAATAATTTTTTTTTCCAAAACACCTCTATGAAAAAAATGGCTTAGGTCTCGTTTCTACGGCAATAGCATCTGCAGATATTTTGGTGGGAGGTGATTTTGAGTAGAGAGACAGTAAACCTTTCTTGATCTAAAAATTAAAATTAATAGAAAAGTTGCAATTCATATTAAACTAAAGTAATATTCATATGAAATAGAAGTGCAAGGTAAAACCTTATTCCCAATTTTAAACTAACCGAATTTTCGACAATTGTAAACAAAACTTAAAATCTAGGTCTTTCTAGATTTAAATTAAATATCAATTAAATTTATAATATACATAATATATTTATAATAATGATAAACAAATGCTTGAAACCTAGATTTCTTAGACTGATTTTAAATACCAATTTTCAATTACTTTCAGCTTTAATTAATAATATGTCTTCATCTTTCTAATGAATCCAAGCTCAACTAATCAGAGAATATTAATTATTCACAGCAGCTGATCTAAATTTGTTTCACCACAGAATTAGCAATTCTTGACGCAATCAACTGCAAAGGAATTGGTTGTCATTAATTAATGACTGAACATTAAGTAGCTAAACCAGTCAATTAATTCAATACTTTTTCATTTCTTCTCACTTTTTGTCAGCTTTCATGTATACGATTGCATTTTTATTATCAGCTTTAGCATAGGAATGAACTACGAATGTTATGAATATCAAGTTAAAATGAACGTCATGGGTATTAAGCTTACAGGCCATTTCCAGTTAACCGGAAGCTGATTAACTCGGCTGAAAATTAACTATGCCTTGTCTAAAAAATATGGTGTAGACACCACATGACTTCCTTGAACGGCCTTTTAAATAATATCATTTTTTGCTGCATTTCATTTAAACTTATTTCCTCGAATTTCATTAGATATTTATTTCTCATTCAATTAACTGAGGTCTCACTTCGCGGAAAGGCAAAAATACATAAAAACTCAAAACATCTTCATTAGAAAGTGAAAAATATAGAAAAAAAATTAAACACCAAATGCAATTAAAACAGTTTAAAAAATTTGTTTACAATTAAAATTAGAGTTTCCGCCCAAAAACAAGCATTTCAGGCAGTGAGGAAGAAGACAGATTTTTCAGTGCACAAAACTAAAAGTTTACTTTTGGTCTCACTCGGCAAAAAGACACTGAAGGTGCAGAAACTAACTTAATTCACTATTCTGCTGAGTTTCAAATATAAACAAATATGGCTACTCTATTAGGCTTAGTCGCATTTGAACAAATTTTAAATTGTTGATAATTTTATGACTATTGCATGCAGAATAACTAAAAGTATAAAAACTATAACTAGAACATAAGAACAACATAATTCAATCACTTTTAAAGCAAAAAATGCACAATTTACCAACATATAAGAATAAAAAAAAACTGAACTCACTGAGCCTGGTAACAGATTGAGTGTATATATATATATATTGGTGCATCCGATTTAAACCAAAAAAAGAGGTGCACAATTACATGTTATAATAGTCCTATATACAAAACTTCAACATTCTGAGGCTACTTGTTTTTGTGTTACGCAAGATACATAAGTACAGGCGTCACAAAAAAAAATCTTTTCTGAATCCATTTTAAATCCATTTTATAATTCGTTTTTGGAAAAAGCGTCCTTTATTCTGTCCTTAAGTACAGATGTCATGCAAAAACACTTAAATTGCATTCGCTAGCGGTCAAAATGGATATCTTCGTTGAAATATGATACCGGAAATTTTTCATGATTACGATACTTTCTTTACGTCGAACAAGGAAGTAAAAATTATTTGAAAATTAATGTTAAATAATTTATTGAAGAACGATGGTAAAATTGTCATCACAGATTATCAGAATATTGTAAGATTTTACAGGAGACACAAAAAGAAATGCGTGGGGTAAGAAATATGTGGGAGAAGAAAATGCGTGGGATAAGAGTAGCATTAGCAGATAATGTTACAGTATTTCAGAATTCTTTTAAACCACAACAGCACACATTCTAATCGTACATAATCTGGAATACATCGACATCGATAAATTATAAATTAAAAATAAATTGCTGACTTGTAAAACTAAATTATATATACAGCTATTAATCTTCTCCTTCCCATTCACTTCTGTCAAAATACAAGTATTAATTAAAAACAAAAATGCTCTTTTTGTTTTTAAGTACATTAGTATTTTGAATGTCGATTCAATTTTGGAACCAAATTAACAAATTCCCCACATTAAAATTCTTATACAAGTAAACAGTTAATATTATTTTCTTTTAACTACAATTTAGCTTAGTCCACCAGCTTCTGAGCAATAAAGTCGACGAACACTGGTAATTTGGCCCGGGGCTCGGGTTGGCTGCATGGGCATTTTCGTGGTTTTCCCAATGTGTAACGTGTATATTCGTTAAAAATTATGTGTTACTGTTATAGTGTTAACACTTAAGAATAAAACGGCATAAGATGCTTTTTTTTATTCCTTTATTTTTTAATAAATAAAAAAAGGGGCACTTTTCCTTATAGAAAAATACTTTTTATAAGTCTGAGCTTTATTCGTCACCCGTGAAAAGAACCCTATATTATCGTTTAAACCACTGATCTACTGATTGCAAACAAGATTTAGTAACCACATTACAAGACCATAAATGAAGGACTGCAATAATTCCTTCTATGGCTAACAATGAGGCAATAATACAAATTAAGAAAAGTATTTATATGACTGGACGCTGTCGTTAACTTGTCTTTAAATATCAGGTACTTATTTTTAGAGTTGTAGAGCTTCAATAATATTCCTATGCTTTCGGAAATGTTTTGTGGAAAATTCTGTTAAAGGAGAGCTGTCCTAAGATGTC
Organism: Stegodyphus mimosarum; assembly: GCA_000611955.2. Taxonomy (NCBI): domain Eukaryota; kingdom Metazoa; phylum Arthropoda; class Arachnida; order Araneae; family Eresidae; genus Stegodyphus; species Stegodyphus mimosarum. The sequence goes on along the minus strand of KK112971.1, from coordinate 19,187 downwards.
TACCATTACAACCGCTTCTGATGATTGCTCTCTTCCCTTTTGGCCAAAAGAACTGCAACTGTATCTGTACTTGAAGAAACATATTTTATAAAACCAGAAAGCTTGAATTCTCTTTCAACTGCCAAAAGAAAGCTCCAAGTGCAAGAACTGTTTTCCAGATGACCTTTCAGTTTATTCCGCTGGATTATTTACCCAACACAGTTCAAGTTTGCTATTTTTTTCATTTATTATGTGCTCCGCCATTAGGCATTACCTGATAGGGAAGAGGTGTTTCAAGAAGTATTTTTTAAGGGAAACATGATCGTAATAACAAGGTAAAAAAACTCACGAAAACGACCTTGCAGTCAGCCCGTTTGCCAGGAATCGAATCCACCACTATTCACTACCACTATTCAGCGACTTTTACCGCTCGGCCACTGGTGAGCAGTTCGCGTTAACTGCATAAGATAATACATCACATACAACATACAAGAACTAAGCTCAGGAATGCTCAGAGAAAAATCCAGATCTTTTTAGTCCAAAGGGATTTAGTCCCGAAGGACTATTACTTTCGTTTTGCGATTTTGCGTCGGAAACACAAAAACGGCGTATCACTTTTCAAATTGTTGCCACTAAATGTTATCGCTCTGCATTAAATTTTAAAAAATGAAAAATCTGCATAAATGTATGCATGTTTCTCGCATTGTGATAAAAACCTAGAGCCATCGAATTTTGAATGACGTAATCCTACTGCGAATATGGGCATCTGGAAGCCCTAATTTTGAATTTGAAATTTGCTTTATTATCGATTTTATGTTTTGTAACATTTCAACGAATTTCTGATTAACAAACTAAATGATTTCAAAGCGAGCAATGGCAACACTGTACGGAAAAAAAAACATTTTTATCTCCAGCGCACGAGACTAACGAAAATTCTAAAGATATGTTCATTTTAAAATGATTTTGCGATATTGATTTTGAACTGAATTTTATGGTTTGAGTACGTAGTACATGATATTTAATAAAAAAAGGTAGCACACGAAACGTTAAAAAAACGCGCCTTTGGACGTAATTTAAAATCTGAAATCTTTCAGATTTTTTAGTTTTTTTTTCTTTTACTTATTTTTTTTTATATTTTTATATCTTTTTTATATTGTCATATACTATCTTGATTTTGAAAACAGAAGGAGTACGATACAGCCAGTCAAACATTTTCCAAAAAAACACTGAAAGAAGATAATATCCTTATTCACGAAAGAATATTTCTGTGTGTCCACAACAACTTTCTTGTACTTATTGGTGGATATCTAAATGCTATAAGACGTCCGGATGAAGTAATGGATCAACAAGTGACTCAGTTTGCTGTATGAACTGTAAGGGAAATTAAAGGGACTATGGAGTTTATTAAAGGGGCTATGGGCCCCCAGTTGAAGAGTCTGATAACTTTATTTATAAAATGCGTGAGAGGTATCTAGTCTGTTTAGATGCCAAGAATGGCTATATTCTGCACAAAATTTATCTTTTACAATGAGTCACACAAAAATGAGTCAATTGTCATACAAAAATGAGCTTTTGTCGTCTTCACAGCAATCTTCTAATTTCCACAAAAGAACGCTTAACAGAATTTTTTTAAGAAGTGCTGAATGTACTAACATTATAAAGTACGATAAATTATTCTAACATACTTAAAATAATACATATCTTATACCAAATCTTGTGCATTGCTTGTCTTGGCCTTTACGGCATGAAATTTAGTTGTTCTTTAGCAGGGTAGCGTAAATCATTCAATCTTATATGTATGTTTTTCTGTCATTTATGAATAAAATTTCTAGTAAAAATAATTAAATGAAGAGAAAGTATTTGTTAATACATGTTTCAGTTTGATGTTTATGAGGAGTTAGAGAAAATGATTCAAATTTTAAAGCTTATATTTTAAATGTGATGTCATTTCATATTTTAGATTTTATTCTTTTTGAAGCGTTTGTTTCAGTGAAGAAATGTAATAAACTGCTCACGGGAAAGTGTTGATTCTAAGGTATGCCGGAAACAACGAAGTACATAAATATCGTGGTTTATGTCACTAAATTTGGATGATGTAAAACGTCAGTACACTTGTTTTAAAATCCCATTCCCATTTCTGAAGTAATTGATTTATTGGCATTCCCAATGTATGTTTTACGAGGTATATAAAAAAGTGCTTAATGAAATAAATATTTTAAGAAATGCTGCTTTACTTTGTGCAGCAATGCGAAAGAATTTCGAATACATATTTATAGTATAAGAAGTCTTCTAATGTAGTATTCAGTATATTTGGTCAAATAATGCTAATTATAGAAATGGTATTAATGCTAGTTTCCCGAAGTAACATTAGAATGCATAATGTTTCAAACATGAACAGAATTTTATTTGATATGAACGACAGTAGATGAACGCGAATATGTCATTTTAATTTACTGTTACTGTACACTTAATATAGTAAACCATCTTCGGTTTTATTGCAAGTGGTACGCTTTAATCGCCAAGTACTAAGTTATAAGGCAAAATGAAAGAAGTATGAAATGCAGAAACAGTGCAGTTACTGATTTGAGTCCTCAACTGGATAACTATTAATTATAGGCACTAACTTTTTATAATGGTAGCTCAGCATATTTTTTAAGAAGTAAATTAATAATTACGCCAAAGCAATTCATGTAGTAAGAAATTTAATAATGAACATGGATAAGAAATTAAATTTATACCTTATCTAATTTATATCTGAAAATAACACTCAGGATATTGACACTGTTCAACTATAAAATAATTAGAATACTAGAAGTAATAGTTTTAATTTCTGATATAACACTAATCGGTAATACGTGAATGCAAATGAAGCATTTTCAAAATTTTGTTGATTTATTAAATAGGACATCACAGCGGAATTTTAAGTAATATGTACAAAAACTGAGAAGATAAATTAGCAGCAAAGAAAGTGGGAAAAAAATAGCGACAAAAGAAAATTTAATGCAAAAACATTTTAATATTTTACCCAACATTCTCCATTTAATATTTTGAATGTATTCTTCACGATATTTAAAGAGCTTTCACACGCTTTGAAATGGGACGATAACTTTGGCACCTTGGAAAACAGCTGCTGGTGGTGGTGGTTGGACAAGGTAAACTACATCAGCTGAATTTTGATTGGATATTCCAGGTTCATTTGAACGGATAACAGCCCGATAACCATTTAAATCTGCAGTATAACGAACGTTTCGATACACTCCAAGAGGATCTGAATATCCATACGTTCCTTCGATGAAGCCATTCAAATCTGACATCTCGTGGCGATGTTGAGATGCTCCTTTTCCATCCTGAATGTCGTAGCCAAATGCATATGGGGTTGGGAAGTCGATAAGAGGATTCTGTTTCAGAATTTCCTCTCTCTGCAAAGGTTCTTCAATAGGTAGAGTCGATACTTTGGTAATTGCTACGAAATAAGAGATTGATGCAATGAGAAAGACCCAGAAACCCATGGCAAATGTGCAGAATAGCAAACAGAAAGAAACACCTCTAATAAACAGCCAGCCCGAGCTTCAGTGAAAGGTTAAAAGCCAACAAGTATTTATGTCTTTTAGAAAATTTTTCTTCTTCTTTCTTCTTATATTTTTTTCATTTTAAAAGTTTCTGATATCTCTCATTTAAAAAAAAAATCCTTTATGCTTTGGAATTGATATTACATAGTAGGAACTAACTGGAATGCTAAGCTTTCATAGCCACATAAAAGCACAGAAGCGAATACATTTAATTCGTAATAATATAATATTATGCAATGAATTAAACATATTGAAGTCTGGGAGGTTTCACGTCACAATGCAGAATTGAGCAAATAATAAGGAAACACAGAGATATTTCAAATTTCTCTTGGCCAGTGTTAAGAAGCTTCAAAGAAAATATTCCTTTCTTTATACAGGAAACAATTTAAAAGTCAACAGTCGACCAGTTATATTCAACATTTCACGCACCAAAACATTTTACATTTCGACCTGCTTTGAATGCCCACAATAATAAGATACGCCCGTGGCTCCCTGACTGCATATCATTGTCATGATATGCATAGTTATATTCATTTGGGTCAAGCTTTAGCACAATTTTGTTTTTTTTGAGGAATCTTGAAATGTAGATCAGTTATAGCATACTTTGCGAGCTCAGAAAACTACATCTTACTATAAAAGACGACCGTTACTTCAATATCATTCAAGACATTTTGAACCGATTACAGAATTCACTTCTGCAGCTAGAACTCTAGTTAACATAGAAAAACATACTCATATTAGTTACTTTTATTAGCTGTTTATTCATCTGCGAATTCTGTCTAACGAAATGTTTGGATCTGTGAATGACGTCTACGAGGGCAGTGAATTTCCTTATTTTTGCAATATTTGTGGTAACCTATTCAGGGCCAATAATTCTTCAGTTTGCACTTGAAATCCAATTAAGGAAACTCCAAAGCCCTACGAATCTGGATTCGAATTCAGTGGTGGTTTAAGGTGGCTCAATATCGAAGAGAAGTTGTAAATGGATTAGAATCCATCACATGGCAATACAGATAAAGATACCATGAGCAAGGCACAGAAAGGTTGAATACGTTGTTGATACTAATGGATACAGAATTCTTGTATGCACTTATAAAGCTTTCTGGAGATACTTTATGCCTTATTCAGCCACTTCCGCTAGCTGCAATTGCCCAGGGACTGAAATATAAACAGCCGCGTAATTCTAGCAAGTATTAATACGAAATTCTTTTAATAAATACGTTAGTAGAATATATAATGTTTATAAAGTAACTTAGCGGACTTTATTATTATAACCGTTGACCGTAGACATATACTTACTACTACAAAATGTTTAAATCGAAAGAAAGCAATGTGTGCCTGCTACACGAATTAAGTTGTTTTTAAAAAAATCTATTACTAAATCCTTTTTCGCATTTAAGGCTTCAAATATTTATTCTCGGGAATAAAAACAGTGCAATGATATAGAGTTCGGATGAATATAAATTAGCTTAGGATATGATACTTATAAAATTACTATTATTAAATTACTATTACTAATTATTTACATAATATATTAATGATACCTATAAAATTACTACCACAAATTTTTAACTATATTATCGCGCAGTAAAAATGCTTTCAGGCTTAACAAATATTTGCAGCGGATCTTTGCTGAAACATCTTACGAAGAGACCCCTTTTCCCTAAAAAGTCAATTATGTTTCTGGATATACAAGCTATGTTAGCTTGGTTTCTCAATAAAATATTCTCATTACATAGTGTATTTCTTGATTTGAATCGTTTTAATGCGCATACAAGATGGTTGCCCTTAGAAACGTCCTTCGCGAATGACATTCAAAGTAAAAAACGCCGATTTCCATTTCTCATCAATTGACAAACACTATGATTTCGTTGTATATATACCGTGTAGCTTAGTAAATTATGCGAATATACTTGAATAGAAAATTACTGCAATAATCAAAATTCAAATGTTTAGTACAATTATTGACTGCTACTATAGTGATATTTTCAGCTGATTCGGCAGTAAGATTATCAGGATAAACGCCTTCAGAAGGAAAGATTGTAGAGTCATTAGGTTATTTAGAAGCAGGAGAGATGAAAAATGTGTAATGCCGTTACCGGGATTCGAACCACCGACATCTCGAATAGACATGCGAAGAAGGCGGGATTAGGGGACCCAATCGCCAAATTCCGCTGGTGGAGAATTATCATCCACCACCTTCTTTAGTTCGTGCCACTTGTAGAAACATTAGGTATTTCGAAGCAGAAGACGTGAAAAATGAGCAATGTCCTCGCCGGGATTCGAACCACGAACCTTTCGAATACCCGCTGAGCGTGCTGACCATTACACCCCGAAGGCATGCGAAGAAGGCAGGAGAAATGCCTTGTAAGATAATCAGGGGATTCTTGAGTCAGCTTTTTCAAAAGCATAAGAAATTCCATGCTCTATCGTAATCTACAAGTTTTACAAAATCGGATTTAGAAAGCCACAAGAAAACCTTAAAACAAATTTGCTTAAAATGATTTATACTTTAAATATTCATAGCTAGCAGTTTCAACAAAATATTCATTTATGTATTCAAATTAATTAATTGATCTTAATATTTGCATTCTTTCCATAGCCCTTTTTTAATTATTAGAAGGCAAGATAAGCTACAATAAAAAGGTTTAAGAAACTAGGAATTTTTATACTTTTTTTTTATATAATTTTTATACTTTTATTTTTATGCCTTTTCAATACACCATTGCAGTTCCTAGCTATTATATCATTCGAGGCAAGATGATAAATAAAGCCCCTGTATACAATGCATGGCTATAAATACTCGCTGATAAATCTATATTCTGTGGTTTGACATCTCTTTTAATTATTCTTAAGAGAGTGTCTCATTCTCTTCATCCTTGTCTCGATTCTGCTACGCGTTCATCAAATTTTACTTTATTGAAGTACTTTATTTCTTTACTTTATTACTATTCAAAAACTTTCTTACAAAATTTTATTTATTGAATTTTTGGTGTGTTTTGAAACTATAAATGAGCAGTTTGATTATAAATGATTAATTGCTTGAACAAAAAGAACCCTTTAAGAAATCCTCCTTTTTCCTGGAAGAACCCCAATCCTTCCTTTTGAAGGATTTATTAGCAAAAATCTCAAATTAAAAGTGAAAATATTGGGTAAGTGCAAAAGTTCTACCCGTTTTCATTAACTATAAAGAAGAACAAATGAACGCAAAATGAACAGCACCTATTATTGTTATGTATGACCTCTTGCCATCTTTCTGGTAGGAGATGAATTTCACGGCGGTAAAATTCCGGCGGTTTCGAGTCAAAGAAGTCTTGGATGACAGTTTTCACAGCATCAAGATCATCAAAGATTTTGAGTGAAGGAATTGTTCAACGCACGAAATGGGTGATAGTCAGCTGGTGCCAGGAGAATAGGAAGGATGGGGTAAAACCTTCCAACCGAAGTCGAGTAACGTTTTGCCAGTGACGATAGCAGCATGTGGTCTGGCGTTATCATGATGAAGGATACCACCGCGACGATTGATGAAACCTGGCCGCTTTGCTACCAAATTTAAATACAGCCTGTCTAACTGTAGATAGTAGAAAGCAGCAGTGATGATTTGGTTGAATAGCAGGACCTTCCAGTGAATTATTCTCTGCGCATCCGACCATACATTCAATAACACCTTCTTGGGAGGAAGTTCGGCTTTCGAAGTCGATGCAGGCGGATCAGAAGAACGACACACACTCCTATGACGCTTTATGTTACGATACATAACCTACTTCTCATCTCCTGTCACAATTCGTGTCAAGAATGGGGCGTTTTTGTATCGGGAAAGCGAGGAAACACAGGTGGCGATTCGGTCATCCCGTTGATTAGCTGTCACTTTATGTGGAACCCAACGATCCAACTTTCTCGTAAAACAAAACTTAACCAGCCGTCTCTCGACCGTTGTCCGGTGTACGTTGACGATCTCTGCTAATTCTTACACGGTTGGGTTCGGGTTGTTTCTTATGGTTTGGTCAATATTTTCTTCTCCAACGTGTGATGGCCGTCCACTCCTAGCCTGATCTTGGCAGCTTCTGTCTCCTTTCCTAAATTTACGAAACCATCGACGACATGTGCTTTCGTCTACTGCATCCTCCCCGTCAACTTGACAAACATTGCGACATGCTGAGGCTTGTTTTTATCGAACTCGTATAACAAACAGCGTCTTATATGCTCCTTCTCGTTTTCCATGTTACACCTTCTGAGATTTTTTTTTTTTTTTTTTTTATTTTTTTTTTTTTTTTTTTTTGAGATGGTTAACTATGCGAGTCACAATGCATTTACATGTGAGGCATCCACACGTTTGATTGGCCGACGAATTTTCGTCATTACAATGTCATGTGTGATGTAAATTCCATTGCAAATTTGTATATCCAAAAACGGGTAGAACTTTTGCACTCACCCGATATATAACATACGTGCGACATAAAAATAAGAAACTATGTTGTTTTTCCATCCATTATCTGTGTGGCTAATATCTATTACCCCCAACCCCGAAAAAAAAAATTCTCATGCGTCAAATGTTTTATCTTAGACAGTAGAAAGCATATGCATGCAAATTTCAGTTTAAGTTAAACGTGTTTGTCTCTCAACAGAAATACTGAAGAGTTTGATGCAGACTTTAAATACAGATCTTTCAAAAACAAGTAGTAAATCAAACAGTCATTAGCAAGTCAAGTCTGAAGGAAACATGGAAAATCAACTGCTTTTTCTTACGTTAAGATTTGAACAAAGGCTTTTCGTTTACTAGCTGGATGTGCTAACCACTTACTTCACAAACGAAAGTGCGAGAAAATATCCTGATTCCTTTTAAATCTAATCAACACAAAACTTAGATTACAATATGTCTATGAATGAAATATAGACAGACTAGTAGGAAATAATTAAGACATCATAGCGCGTTTGTTGGTAATAAATTAAGCATTCTGAATTTATTTTTCAATGGTATGCAAACAGTAGCAAACCAAATTCCACCTATAAATTTTATCACTTGCTTTTCTTTATCTACAGTTTATTTTTAAACATAATTGTTCAAGTTTTATAATGCTTTATTAAAGTATATGAAAATTCAGAATTGAATAATTTTTCTTCATTAAATGAATATATTTGATAAAAATCAAAAATTTAAATCTGATTCGTTGTCAGTATAGCACATTAAGCATGGAGTATATGATATGAAATATTTCTATAACATATCCGTAGAATTTTCCAAAATAGTAAATTTTCGTCTCAAAGTATAATTATCATTCTAAATTTGGTAAATATCATTCTTGACGTAATCGTTTCAAAATGCTGTTCTAGTAGTACTGAAGTATGAGTGTCGGGCAGAGAATTTAGACGAATTTAGAAAGAATACTCATGCAAAATTATACTGTATTCGTGCTGTGAATTTTACGACGTAGTATGGAAAACAAAAGCTAAAAATAAAATCTATTCCTCTATTCTATAATCCAAGTGAAAATTGAATAGCAAATTGAGGACTAAAGGAAATCGGCTACTTGAGAAATCTGTTTTGAAAAACCACAGATATCTGAGGCAGCTACGTACGTTATGTCATCGCATTAAAGATACTAATGGAGGGGTTTCCCCCTGAGAACAAATTTCAGAAACATTGTTTACAACGTTTCTGAAATATGCTCTCAAGAAAAAAAGATTAAACGACTTAAATCTCTATACTGAACAGGCTTCAAATAATAAGGAATGAGATAAGGATGATGGACTGAGTGCATCGGTTGTTTCGCCTACCAGAAAATTCCTTGAGATCACAGACAGAAACTTTGAGAATTTTGCTTTATAACACTGTAAAAGATAATTTACATAATATTTCCTGAGCTATGATCTAATTATTTTGGATACCATTTTTTTAAATCTGACAGTTATACGTTATGAAGTTATTTCGTAATTAGTCGACCTTTTATTAGGCTAAAACGTTTACATACTTAATTTCGTTTGCATAATTGCATAACTTGAATATAATCAGTTATTTTATGTTAAATACCTTTGCTGTCATACTCCCTTTCTGTTTTCCTGCCAGAATGATAATTTTCAATTAGCGCGTATTCAAATGAGGTAGAAAGGTGTAGAGTTTGAAGGAAGGTTTTAGATTGTTTAACTAGAGCGTGCTCCGCCTGCTGAAGGTCATATTACTAAATTGAAGTCTAATGTAGGAATCACGTCTTCGGTATTATTCTTGCCGATAGTGCTTGTAACGCCGGTATAGGTTTAAGCGAACTTACGCTACGTAGCTTTTGGCTAACTTGCGACTAAATATAATTTTAATCTGAATTTCTATGATTTTGAATTACGCCATAAATACTGGTTTTTTAACCATAAGAAGTGCCTTCTGTTAAACTAAATGAGTTCTTAACAAAAGGGTCTTTCACACCCATCTTACATTCTCTGTCTTCTTACTGGACATAGCGATAAGGCTTTTGGCTTTTAAACTCCAGCTTGAGTCTTGATTTAATTTATGCTTCCCTAGAAAGTGAGACTTTACATAATGTAGAAAGCCGTTGGCATGAAAATGAAATATTTTTAGCCATGCTTCAACTTTTTATACTCTCTGTACCAATAATCATTTTAAATACCGCGCTCTGCCATTTTAAATATCGAATATCAAACTGTACTTTTACTACAATCACGATAAAAAAATACACCTGTTATTTTAATTTCAATCATACTTGTAATTATAATTTTGAATAATTTATAGGTATCATTTTAATTTATTTAACTGTAAGTACTTAGATATTCTTACCACAGATGCTGAAAATCCGTAGGATCAATTTGAAGATCACTGTTTGCAGAGAGATCTAAATAAGTGAGTCCTTTGGGAACAATGGAGGCCAGCTCCAATTGTTGTAGTTTATTGCAGGCCAAGTCCAGGATCTGTAGATTAATAATTAATAAAACATCAAAAATCTTATGAAGCGTGAAATATCAGTACTTAATTGATTTTGGGAATAATTAAAATTTTATTAATAAAAGCCGATATAAGAAAAAGACAAAATTGCAAACATTATCTGGATTTTACATATTAAGTCCTTATTTTCAATTTTTAACTTTATGCAATCTGTATTATTATAATAATAATTATTATTATTGATTCATAGACTTAAAGGGGCGGTGGGAAAAGAGAGATATTTGTAAGAAATTTAGATAATATTTGTAATGAGATCCATTTGGCAATTGTAGAAATGAAACCAATTCTGAAGCTTAAGTTAATTCCTCATTCACACACACAAAAAAATAAGATTTTAAAGCGCTTTTGAGATATTAAATAATTTTTAATCTGACGGCAGCTAGATTATCTTAGCTCTAAACTAGACTTAGTTACATTTGCAGTACTTTGTGAGATTTGCCTGCGTAATGGGATCTAAAGCGCTTCTAAATAGCTTTTTATCTGTATTGATGCTGTGAGCGACAGTGCTACCGGGCATGGTCAATGTCTCGCAAAACGAATATCTCTCATAACGAAAGCACATGTGGTTTGAAAAATATACCACTTAACGAACTCATAAAATTTATATCTGCATTACGAAACACACACGAATATTGTCGCAGAGTATCGGCACGTTAAACGTGAAGCTAAATTAATTTTACTTTCTATTTTTACAGTGCAGAAAGTGCATCTGAGCATAAAGCAAAGTACTGAACAGGGGCGAGGGCTAATATGCATGTTTCTTAATATTGTCACTTTACTCCACACACAGGACTTGTAGTCTATTTGGAAATGATGCCTGGCAGCCTTTCTAAGCCCTGCCAATGATTCTAATGCATTTACAAGTCTAGCGATATGTTTTTGTAGGAAAGAGAAATGGCGTTGAAGTCAGCCATGTGGCTAAAGTATACTACCGTGAGTGCTCAACTATTAAGCTGAAACTAAGAAGGAGGTAATGCATGTGCTGTTTAGTAAAATAATGCTGCTTTCCTCACGGTTGCCGATAATTTCGAAACTTATCGAAGGTGCAACATTGTTACAATACCGTTACAACACACTGATGTAAATCATATGAAAATAAATATATATAGCAAGAAATTTATACACATATAACTAACACAATTGTATACTTGTATAGTGCAATACCAAAAATATGAAACAAATACCGTTATAAAAATTTTTACACTTCTACAGTACCAATATGCAGGCTTATAAAGTCCAATACGATGCTGTTATAATTCTAGTACAATATTATTTTTTCCATGCGTGCGGGTTCGTAATGGATTGAATGTATACAGAGCCGATGATAGAGTTATAAAATTTATTTTTACCAAAGGCAACACATTACAGCTCTGGAACTTTCCACAAAAATACCCGTACAGCTCTTCTCAGTATCACAGAATACAATCAGTAGTTACACTTCAAACGGCTAAGAACGTTAAACACAATACAATGCAAAGCGCATCTAAAAAGGCGAAGTTCCTACGGAGATCTCTCAATACTCCAAAATCACGCTGAACTAAACAACTGAGAGCTAGTCTAGTCTAGTCTGGAAATCTATCGCCGGGATACCACATAAGATGCGGTGTATCCGGCTCACTGAAGTTTGCAACAAAGTGCTCCTAATGTATTTTTCCTGACAAGTAAGCAAGATAACTGAAGCAAGAGAGAAGAAAGATGAGAGTAGAGAAAAGAACAGGGGTGCCAGACACCGCAGTGCAAGGAACCAAGACCAACGATGGAGAGGATATCCTGACAAGTCATAATTCATGAGCAAGTGCTATGAGTACATAGCAAAATACAATAAATTAAAATATAAGGAATACATAAACAATAATAATGAATAACAAATAAGAGTACATGAAACACAGCAAATTCAATAAATTTAAGAACATACAGTAATAGATGAAGTTAATATTTACATATATACACTGCAGCAATAACTGCAAAGTTCAATTATTATGTCGGGAAGTTTAGGTCTCTAGTCAAATGTGCCGCAAGAGGTCTTAGGTTGTAGTCTTCTTCAAGGGCTACGTAGTCAAAAACTGAGAATTTATTTAAGTGTTCACATCTTAGTGCCTTTTTAAAGAAATTTCTATTTAGTCTGTGTAAATATTCATTCAGGTATTCAATCCTGAGATCCTTATGCAAAGTTTCATTCTTGACATAGAAATGAGCGTTCGTAATAAGTCGCAAGGCCTTGTTTTGCAGTATTTGTAATTTTTCTATATCCTTCCTAATATAGGTGGCCCAAGCTGGAGAGGCATAAGTCAGGATTGGTCTAATGATTGCGATATAAATGTGCCTTTTCTTGGCAAGTTCTAAATTTGATTTAGAGCCGATTAGTGGTACCAGACTAGTTAAGGCAGCGATTGCTTTCCCTTTCACACTGTTAACATGTTGTTTCCATGTGAGTTTCTCATTTATGATAACTCCTAAGTAGGTTGCATGCTTCACGACGGGTACCACTGTACCAAAAAGAATCAATCTCTCCGTGATTGGCTTCCTAGTTCGTGTTCGTCTAACGATGAGAAGCTTGGACTTTGCCGCGTTAATGGATATTCTCCATTTTTCACACCATTTTTCTATTGCAGGCATGAGTAGCTGTAATTTTTTCACTGCATAGTCAGGACTTATAGATCTAGTTGCTATAGCGGTGTCATCCGCATAACATCCGAGGTAATGGTTCGTAGTAATTCCGTCTTTTGGGAAATCAGCCACATATATGATATAGAGAAGCGGGCCTAAGATAGAACCCTGGGGGACCCCAGCGCCCAGCCTTTGATGTCCTGAAGTGTCGCTGCCTACGGAAACATAGAAGGTTCTTTCTCTGATAAATGAGTAGATGAGATGCACCAACTCTCTACTGAAGTTGAAATTTATTAGTTTATAAATAAGCCCCTCATGCCAGACGCGGTCGAATGCTTTCGCCACGTCCAGCATGAGTAAGGCGACAATCTGTTTGATGTGCAGCGCCTCACCTAGATATTCTGTGAGACGGACTAACTGCTTAGTTGTAGACAGTCCTGCTCTAAAACCGAATTGTTCCGATGGCAAGATATCCAAATATGGTTGCATTCTTTTTAATATTATCCGTTCGAGAATTTTTCCAAGGCCTGGAAGTAAGCTAATCGGCCTAAAACCTTCTGCCCGCGTACAGTCCTTTCCCGGTTTCGGGAGCAGAATCACCTTTGCTTTTTTCCAAATATATGGGAAATATGACAAGTCCAGACATCTATTTAAAATTTTTACATATCTGAGAAGTATACAGTCCGGTAGATATTTGATTGTGAGATTTGTGATCTCATCAAAGCCAGGTGCCTTGCGCATGCGCAGACGTTTTACGATATCCTTAATTTCCTGTAAATTAGTATGCTCTATCCTGTTAGGAGCAGGTTGTTCTATCATCCAGTTTTGTAGATAGTGTCGGACTTCATATACAAAATTTATGTCGCAAGGATCTTCGTGGGGTGTAAATTGATGAGATAAATGTTCCGCTAAGACTTCTGCCTTATCCTTGTCCGTAAGTGCTATGACTTGATTCGAATAAATTGGTTTGTTTACCGTCCGTTTTGACTTAAGTCTTCTTGCAAAGGACCAGAAGCCGTCTCTAGTATTATTAAAGGAAAGTATTTTATCCTCCCATAATTCTTGTTTGTAATTTATAATGTCTGTTTTAATTTCCCTATTGAGTTTATTTAAATTGATTTTCAGCCTGGGATCCCAGGTTCGATTCCACCGTTTTCTCATCCTGTTTCTTTCTTTGATCTTTTCCCTTATGAATTTTGGGAGTAAGCCTGCATATTGCTGAGCTGGAACTTGTTTAGTTGCATTTTTATATGCATCTTTAATATCATTAAACTGAGAGCTAATGCTCTCTCCGGTCTTATATAGTTTTCCCCCGGCCATCGAGAAATCTCTAGCAGCTTCCATTTCTCGAAATTACTGGAAGGCATATACGGTTAAAGTTTCATAAGGGCTAAATGCGGTCGCAGTTACACATTGGCAGAAATTGCTGTTATTCAATTACAGTATCATTTAATTATACAAGGGCACGACCAAACTGTGACCAAATTGTCGTCAAGCTTGGCGACTTTTGGCGATTCATCGCCAAATTTGGCCACAAAAATTAGTTGCCAAAACCGTCGCCAATTTATCGAGATATCCATTTAGTTCAATGTTAAATAGACTCTTATTTTTCCGGAAGAGCTTCGATTCTTCAGATTTTCTTGTTACATCATACGAAGGATACTACAGTTTTAAACATAACTTCACTAAAACTGCTTACATGTAGACAAATAATCGTAACGCTATTTTAAAATGCTACATTGTAGTATATAAATGAACAAATTATTCTGATTGATATAACGCTGAAAAACAGTATTTACAACAGAAATAGAAATTAGTATAAAAATTTTAAGATTTCTATGTTCTTTTACAAATTTTTTTTTTACAATTATGTATATTGCTTGCTAGTAGGAATAAAACAAGAATCCTGTCATATTTAGGCTTGGTAATATATTGCAGCAGCTGCGAATATTAAAATATTGTTGAGAGCACTAAAATTACACTACTCTCGGACTCTATTCGAAATCAAGAGAACTACTTAGTTGCAGTTTCGGATCTGCTTAACTGGGTATATGTTGCTTGCAGTCATTTTAGCCCATGCATGACTATTCTCAGCGGATGGACGGTTTTCTAACATGGTAAGTACTTATTCATAATACCATTAACGAACTGCCAACCCTCTTTGAAACAAAATATGAAGAAGTCTTAAAGGAAGTTTCTTATGGGGAAGAAGAGGTTATCACAAAAGGCCATGCAAACATTAAAGACTTTCAAAAAAGGGAAAGCCACAGCAGCCACAGCCAATTAGTGTCATCACAATCAATCTTTCGCAACATGGAGGCATATATGTTCAATGATAATGTCATGTACCACTTCAGGATATACTAATGAAAAAAGAGACTTCAGGCAATTTCTTGAAAGCTGAACCTCCCAAAAATCAAAGGCCAAGAAACAGTAAGAAGGATAAAGATAACTGAGTTTTCCACTAGAGATGGAAAATTCAAAAAATTCACGCTTATTAAACTAAATTGAACATTTACGAGACTATATACACACAAAGTATGTATTAATATTTTTATAACTAGCAAATTAATAAATTACCAGCATTTCCAATATTGGTGGTGTTTCTAATAGTACCTAAAATATTTTAAATATCTTTCGTTAGATTTTGGAGCGGTTTGGGAAGAAATTAAAAAAAAATGTGGGGAAAATCAGAAATAAAACTCACTTAGAAGCTAGAAACTAGAAGCTACAAGCTTATGAGGAAAGAGAGATTACCCATGAGAAAGCATTTTATATAACAATCGATTCACATTTCTAACGCCATCTTGTAACTGATCATTTCGTTATAGGAATTACCATTACATTTCTATTCGTCTAAACTACGAACACAATTTTAATAACTTCGAATGGTATTTTCAAAAACCTCCATAAAATACATTAGTAGAAATTTGATATTTTATTTAAAACACCACATGGATTTTTAAATTATAAAATAATTTTTCTTTAATTCAACTCTCTTCTTTCTAATTTTCGAATATTCTAGTAATTATTCCAAAACATCGTGCAAAACAGAGCACATAGTAAAAATCGTCATACCCAGCAAGCACAAAAACTGCTTAATTGGCTTATGTATTTGACAAGTAAGAAATGTTGTACCTTAGAAAACAGTGAAAGAGGAGTAGTGTAAAATTAAAATAAATAAAATAATTATTACACAATAATAACAAAAACTTACCTTAAGATTAGGAGAATCGCTGAGTTTTGGAATATTCGCAATAAGATTAGAATGCAAGTACAGTTTCTTTAACTTTGGTGCTTTAGCAATTTGACTAGAAATATTTGTCATATCGTTTCCAGAGCAGGAAAAGGTATCCAGAGTAGGTAAATTTATAACAAAGCTGTGAAGAAAAATACATGCACTGTCAGTATTATCAAGAGATACATTCAGGGTGTACATGTAGTATAGTCAAGATGTAAAAATAAAATCGATAAATAACGTAAATATTGATTTGTTTACACTACAGATTTATGTGATAGGAAAAGAAAACATTGAAACAAATCGTAGATGGAAAATAGAAAATGTGTTAAAATAAGTTCATATTTTGTTATCGCGAAATGGGACATCGTTTGTTAGGCATCATTTTTCGTAAATAAAAACTTCAAGAGGCACATTTTGTATTATGAGTTTCAAAATATAAATTTACTTAACTTTTCATATACTTTTTTTAATTTAAAATCGTGAATGTACTTTTAAGCCACCTTGTATAAATTATGACATTTACTATGCAATAAAATATATTATTTGTTTCAAATTCTTTTAACTTTAATAATGGAAGAACAGAAATATTTATTCTTCAGTTAATAAATAAAGTAATTAAACTCAAAGAAAGAAACTTGCTTAGCTGCTTATATTTCAAAACCGCCATATCAACGGTTTTCAGTGAATTAGTGGCCAAATTATTCTGCCATTTGGAATGAAATTATTTGCTGCTTGGCAAAGTTCAATTTATTTCGAGTTTGAAAAAATAAAAGTGAGACAGATAATTAAAATTAAAACTTACTCATCAGGTAATTCCTTAATGCCATTGTAAGCTAGATGCAACGATTCGATTTCTGACCCGCTTAGGAAGTTGGCAATGTTCGTCACATCGTTCAACTGATTTCCAGATAAAAGAAGAGTCCTCAAATTGCTGCTTGAACAGCATGGTTGAGGAAATGAATGTAAGCAGTTGTAACAGAGGTTGAGTTCTTGTAGACTGAAAAATAAAACAAAATATAATTTCGGAGGAAAAAAATGGTCGATTCAGCTTGTTCCCTACTAGCAAAAGAAAATAAATTCAATGTTCGGAGCTTATAAGAATATTTCTGTTACAATTGATTGATAGGTAGAGATATTTTTTACTTTGAATGTTAAAGACTTATTTCAGTCTAAAAGACCTAGCATCATAAATAGCGGTTTTAGTATATTCAGTGATTTTTCTAAAACTACTTGTAAAGAATTTCTATCGTAACAGGTGCAATAGAACGCAATAAACTAACAAGATAAAAAGAGAAAAAAAAACCTCCTAATAAAATATGGTTCTTATAAAAAATCAAACGTGAAGACAGGCAAATACAAACTTCTCTATTTGTTTCGGTGTAAAATACAGTTCATAAACTTCGCTCTTTTTACTTTCTTGTACGAAGTAAAAAGGAAGTACTGTAATCGCGAAAAATTTTGGGTATCATATCTCAACGAAAGTATCTATTTTGACAGCTATCGAATGCAATTTAACGATGTTTTTGAGTGACATCCGTACGTAAGGACAGAATAAAGGAATCTTCCCCCCCCAAAAAAAAATATAAAACTGATTTAAAATGGATTCTGAAGAGATTTACATACATACATACGTACGAAGAGATTTACATACGCACATACATACATACGTACGTACGTATGTATGTATGTGTGTATCTCGCATAACTTAAAAACGAGTAGCCTCAGAACGTTGAAATTTTGTATATAGGTTGCTGCTATAACATGTAGATGTGCACCTCGCATTTTGGTTGCACCAAAAGTGTATAAATATATGTATATATATATATATTCCCCCCGTTACTCGGATCAGTGAGCTCAGTTTCGTTATTCTTATAAGTTTGTAAATTGTGCATTTTTTGCTTTATTGCTTTATTTTTGCTTGATTGAATTATGCTGTTCTTGTCTTTCAGTTAAGATTTTTATGCCCTTAGTTACCTTCCATACAATAATTGTGGAATTATCAAAAATTTAAAAGTTTCTTAAGAGCGGCTAAGCCTAATTTTTGGTTATGATAGTGGCCATTTTTGTTTACATTTGAAGCTTAGCAGAATAGCGGATTTGTTGCCATTCAAGAGAAACTAAGCTTCGCAACAACAAAGTAACGTCTTCTTTTATTATGCTAATTAAATTATGCTTGGTTCATTCTGGAATTAAGGAATGGTTCATTCTGGAATCATTTAAGTTATTAGCTAGTTTTTGCATACAAATTGTAATTTTAATTCTAAAAACCGTTTTTTAATTGTTTTAACTGTACTTGGTGTTTTATGTTTTTCTATATCTTTCAATTTTTAATGAAAATATTTTGAATATTTATGTATTTTTGCCTTACCGTGAAGTGAGAACTGAATTAGTTAGTAGCGCATGCGCATTAGATAAGCGGCGCTGAATCGTCTGGTTTTAGTGCCGAAGTGTGGCTATGGTAAATAAATACAGGGAACTTTAAAGAGTGCATTTATTCTGTTTTGGTTTAAGCTCTATCGACGAAGTAGATTTAATTCAAAATTCGTTAATTGTTAATTCAATGTGCTTAAATGAAATGCAGGAAAATTGCGTGTAATTTAATATTCAATACAAGGAAGTCATGTAGTGTATACATCAGATTTTTTATTATGAAATTTCCCTCGGTATCCTATCTTTAGAAAGTTTTAATAGCCTGATGAATAGATTATAAAGTCTGGTAACTAATTAGAAAAATTTTGTTTACGCTTTGTTTGTTTCGTGTTTTGTTTTTGTTTGTTTATGTGCAAATTTTGTTAGCTAGTTTTCTGTTTTTTTTTGGGGGGGGGGCTTGAAAATTTTTTTA
>KK112970.1:278773-309950 GCA_000611955.2 Stegodyphus mimosarum | reverse complement strand
TTAATTTAAAGTTTTCAAACTTGAGATTAATTTTCTCAGCATCATTTATAAAATGTATTTGAGTAATAGTTAATTTTTTTTAACATTTTTTCAGAATCTTTCTAAATTAAAGCAATTATAGAAGAAAGAATATTATTTCAAAAGTTAGCACAATTAAATACTAAACATTGAGCGCTTGATTTTCTCCGGAAAACTAGAAGCATAGCATTCATTTCCGCCACAATGTGATACAGGTCTTTCAAATTATTAATTGCACGAATACTCTATATAAGAGCAATATCAGCCAATAAAAAGACTTTGCTTCATATTAAATTTTTTTAAGAAGCAAAATTTGAAATCTGCGCTTAGAAAATTCAAGAATATAGTTCTTTAATCCTTAGAAAACCGAAGCGTTCCCTCCCTAGCTTGTGTACTTAAAATACGAAAACTTCCGTTCTCGTGTGTTACCCGTTCTGTACGTTTCCTTTCCTCCCCGTCCATTAACGCACATTATGATTTCAAAAGACATCCTTTCTACTTCCTAACAAAGAAGTTTCCATTAGCCTTTTAGGGAAACTGTGCAATAAACTGAATTTGAGAGGAACTTCACGTGCTGTGAATACCTTAAAAGCTAGGAAGAAATTAACATCACAATCTCAGCCATTTAGAGGGTTGTGGTCGTCTGAATAAGAGGCCATTTGGGGCGTTTTGGCCTTCAAAGAGTTCAAAATATATCTGAATTTTTAAAAAGGTACAAATGAAGTTCATATTTAAAGCTCTTGAATTTTCAGCCTTATTTTGTCAATAAAATTTGCAAATCACATTTGGATACGAGTAGAAATTTCTTATAATTTTGTAACGTTATTTCCATAACCAGTTGCTTTATGACTTAGAACGTTACTATCACTTCCTCTTCCCGTTTCCTCCAGAATGCAAATTTAGTTTGGTGGTATTTAAATCGGGGTTTTTGGATTGTAAAAAGGAGCATGTTTCTGCCTCTTGAGGCCGCGTTACAAGGTTTCTCCTGCTCAGTTAAAATTGTACTTACTCGGCTTTGCGTTAGTGCTGCCGGTTTTAAACGGTCATGCCGGTTTAAGTTCTGAGGCAACTTAGTTAAATTAAATTGGGTAGTCTTTTGACTACTAGGCTGAGTTTCAATTTTTGAATTTGACAGCTTCCTTTAAGTTACATTGCCATTAGTTCTGGCTAATCCTGTCAAGCACGAGAAGTGCGTTTATACTCAAGTTCTGATTTAATAGAATGATTTGTTTTTAAACATTCTTATTAACTTTGGAGCTCTGTTCAGACACCGCAATAATTCATTTTAAGTCTATTAGAAGTTGGGACTTAGTTTATACTACCAAAAAAGAAACTAAAGTCTGTAATTTATCAGATTATTTTGAAATCAAACCATGTGTAGAGGAAGGAAATAACTATTTCGAGATTAACGCATGGAAACACTAAAAAGTGAATGCTAAACTTTTTCCAGAAATTTTAGCAAAATCATTATCATGTTTTTTTTTTTTTAAAGTTTGTAATACTACGCTTGCAGTATGATACTTAGGATAGCTACCTGGTGATTTTAGTGATCTATATAACCTTAAGGTTATAAAAATCTCAATCTTTTTTAAAAAGGGATTTGGAACTCCCTATACCGACAATATTAAAATGGCTAATAACTTTTTTGTGCAATTAAAGTACACCTTTCTGATTATACTGAAAGGAGCTTTTGAAACTTTTTGAATTTTAGAGTAATTTGCAAGACATTGTATTAGGTATAGTAAAATTTACCACTTTTCTCACAAAAAAAAAATTGTGAAAATTTTTTTTCAGAGTTTATCACAAAAAGCTTATTTCAGTAAACATTAGAAAACATAATAAATAAGCCATAAAAAATTGACATACCTGTGAGCAGTAGCTCCTGAGGAAAAGTACATCGAATATAAAAAAATCGCGTTTAGAGAAAAACGCGTCATGTTTACTGAGTTACTTGATTATTCGCCATTTCTCGCGTTTCCTTTCGATTACGACAAAAATCGCGTTTAGAGAAAAACGCGTTTTTATGTAAAAATCTTGATTTATCAAAGCAGTCGATGATAAATTGAAACTAGATTTTTTACAGTTTTAATTTTAATAGAAATTGAAGTTCGGTATTTCTAAAAAAGTGTAGAGAATTTGAAAATGCAAAAATTCCAAATTACCAATTTTTGAAGATTTTTGTCTTCCAACACTTCTTTTAATGAAAGTTTCTCTTGGACGTTATTAAAACTAACCTTTTCTACGTTTTGAGTTAAAATGTTAAATGATTTTTAAATTAGGATCCAAAAGGTAAAAACTGTTCGATGATTCGAATTTCCAAATCTCGATTCTTTTTCAAGATTTGTGGGATTCTTGTGCAATATTTTATGATACCAATAATATCTAAAGTTCACCACACATAACTATAAGATCTTGCATTAAAATTTTGGTTTAAAAAAAAAGAAAAGACGTAATAAAAGGCGAAGTATTATTTACCTTCACTATTTCCATCCAATAATAGTGGATTCTTCCATTTAAAATGTGTGATTAAGAAGACTAATATTTGCGACAACATCTGTGCTTCGATGATATCCGAAAGACTAATTCCAGGCAAGTAATTCGGCTTGCTGAGGTGTGAACGTTGGTTTGAAGACAATAATATCTGAACAATGGGAGCAGCGGAAAGACGTGTCATTTATGCAAAGAATTTTCATTTT
The DNA here is from genome assembly GCA_000611955.2 of Stegodyphus mimosarum. Classification (NCBI taxonomy): domain Eukaryota; kingdom Metazoa; phylum Arthropoda; class Arachnida; order Araneae; family Eresidae; genus Stegodyphus; species Stegodyphus mimosarum. The sequence continues at coordinate 307,236 of KK112970.1, read as the reverse complement.
CTCCTTACCTAATCGATAAAATATTACGGCGATAAACTCAAATAGTTGACTTTACTCGCCGAGAATTTACCAATGAGAAAAGCTTTTCTAAAAACTTTTATTTCCTAAGATATTTAAAGGGCTTAGTACGGTAATTTATTTTTTAGAGAGAATTTGCTTAAGTATATGAAAATGAATCTATACCAGAAAATTCTAATTTTACATAATATTTTTTTTAAATTATAGTGGCAACATTTGTAAAATGTAGGATAGATTTATCTGGCATACCCAAATTCATTTTGTTTGCGTAATAAGCAACATAGGACATTGAAACACGTTATTTGTATTTAATATAAGAATGATTTTTATATTTTTATATTCTATTAATTTTTATATTCTTCTAGTGGTCTTTTTGCCGAGTGGAACCAAAAGTAAACTTTCAGTTTTGTGCACCGAAAAAAATCTGCTTTCTTGACCGGTGGCTGAGTAGCTTGTTTTTTCGAAGAAACTCTAATTTTAATTGCAAAAATTGTCTTTTTAACTGTTTTAATTGCATTTGGTGTTTTATGTTTTTCTATATTTCACAATTTTTAACGAATATATTGTGAGTTTTTATGTATTTTTGCTTTCCCGCGAGGTGCTAACTGAGTTAATTGAATGAGAAATTCATCTCTAATAAAATTCCAGGAAATAAATTTAGAAGAAATGCAGTAAAAATGGGTATAATTTAATCGGCCGTACAAGGAAGTCATGTAGTATCTGCATCAGATTTTTATATTTAAAAATTAACTAACAAGCAAATCCGTCAGATGAGCGGGCTGCAGCCAAAACAAAATTTATAAGTTCTACGTACGCCTGAAAAGAAAATGCATAAAAACATCTCAATACGAATGGAATCAGTTCATTCTTTCCAAGCAACAACCATTTCGTAAATAATGTTTTTGTTGCCAAATCAGAAAACAAAAAAGTTGACACTTCAGGTTAATACGTATGACGCCATGATTTAAATTTAATGTAATGTTAACAATTTTTTGTCAATATCAATAAAATAATTAACGTAGCAATAATATATTGTCTCAGTTATCCTAACCTGAAACAAAAACGTTGCCAACAACAGCTATTTATTTAAAATGCTGACATTAACGAAACATTTTCGATATAGAAAGATGTCACATGTAACGTGCTTTCTTCTATGTCAGAATATGCCATTATATAACAATAACATATTTAATGTTTGCCAGTGCTATATTTATTTCATATTTAGTGAAATTTGCAAATTTTTTGTTAACAGACTGTAAGATTTGAAAGCGAGCAGTGGCAACACATGACGAAATAAAACATTTTTGTCTCCAGCGACTCCCAAGACTGTTGCCACTCGGAAAAATTATAGCAACAGTCTCGAAAATTAATGTTTTCGAAGTTTTTAATTAATATCTCGGCTAATTAAAGTTGTGCGAAGATAAGAATGGTCGAAATGGCTACCCATGAATTTTTAGAATCCGGGGGGATACCTCTCTTGAAAATCAACTTCCCCCCTTTAAAGAGGAGATGATGTCGCAAACAAACAAACAGACAGTAAGCCCATAGGTTTTAATAGTATATATTACGATTACTAAAATGAATAATAAAGTGTTCACATTTTTCCTTTCTCATTGTTTAATTAATCAAGCTAACGTTTTTAGTTCCAGTAAACTTCAGCGTTCTACTTTTAAGAATGCTTGCAACAAAGGCTTTTATCTTCTGTTTTACAATCTCAGCGCGAGAGAAAAATGTGCATTGTTCAATCGCTTTTCAACTAAAAGTTTTCTAATATATTACATTCAGGTAGCATCACTTTGGTATAACTTAAGACATACATAAAATTCCTCCAAAATTGTTTCTGAAAATGAGGTAAGTAATGATTTACATCATTTACTTTTCTTATATAATACTTTACTAATCTGTTTTTTGTTATAATGTGCACTTTATTTGTGGCTAAAAATTAAATACGTTAATTTTCTATTCACGTTTCCGAAAAATAAATCTGCATTTTATATTCTAAAATTTAAAAAATATTATAAGTAGTTGATACTGGTAATTTCATTTTCATGGTTATATAAATAATAAGTAAATCTTCTGCAGAAACTTTAAGTATTTTCAGAGACACAAAACCTATCACTTTTTTGATGAATTTGTTTTAGTAATATTTTTGGTTATCTCTCCTAACATTTTAAACAAGCGCTTTGTCTTGTAGCTAGCAGAAAATACAAACGTTCGTTATACAGTATACTACATAGTTTTCTTTAAGATGCGGCAAACATTCATTTTGATCAGTCATTTACTTTTTAAGGTAAAATTTCTGTTTGTAGAATACGCTTGTGGACGGTTCAGTTATATTTATATTACACATGTAGTATCAGAAAACATGAATTTTCACTTATAAGAGTACAGTTAAAGCGAAGTTCACGAATGTAATTCCTTCCTAAAGGCTGTGTCAAATGTTACTAAAATATTTAGTTTGTAAACTGAATTAATTAACTTTAATTAATTTGTAAACTGAAGACGTTTCCCTCCTCGGAATTTATGTAGAATAGATAAATCCGTTTCGTGATGAAGGGAGAATTTACAGTCTTTGTGAACAAGTTTTTTAAAAAAAAATGAATGAAAATCATTAAATCTTAGACAGAAAGAGAAAAACGTATTTCTAGAATGAAACAGACAAAAACTTAATTAATGTAGTTTTACTGTAAATGTACATTTTGCACAAAAAAAAAAGAGGGGACAGTTCTACATCTCCCATTTTAGTGGGCAGATTGCCGAAGTTTAACTTGCGTTTTTCATGTCTCGAAAGCGCGACTTAGAATACATATTAGATTAATATATAGCATTGTTCTGACATAGGTGTTTTACCACAAATTCGGACATTTTCTGATATAGCATACCTATTTTTTTCCCATATTTCGATTATACGACTTAAATTATGCTAAAGTGACAAGTTTTGTAAAAATAGCATGAGTAGGTCTTAAAAAGTTTAGTTCTCAAAATTTTACCTCCTTTATCTTTTCTTTTAATTAAACTTACTTGATTCCTTCTTTCACATTTCGAAATTTAGTATCAATCCAAATAAAATTCGCAGCCATTTTCTGATTTGTTTATAAAATTTCTTAAACAGATAAACATAAAATAACAAATAAAGTTAAAACAGTTAAAAAGCAATTGAACTTCCAGTTAAAATTAAAATTATAATTAAACTTAGAGTTTCTACACAAAAACAAACGATTAAACAAACTTTGCACGTCACCACATTTTACAAAAATTTTGTGTATCGAGGATTTTGTGTATCATGTTCCTCTATTTTCTCTTCCTCTGAAGACATTGCTTCATAATCGCCCTTAGCTTACTCCATTCGAAGTTATTCCGTTTCGTCCGTCTTCCAGTCATTTTTGTGACCCATTTGTAAGTCTTTGACGTCTTCCTTGTTAATATCCTAGCGTATTTTTTTTTTTTTTTTGCTTAGAGACTCAATAGAAAATCTTCCCAAACAAAGTCTCTATTTTTCATAAGGCCGTACTTGCTCGAATTGCAAGAAGGCACATTTTTTGGTGAACACAACTGAAAATTTACTTTTGGTATCACTCTGCAAAAAGACACTGAAGGTGCAGAAACTGTCTTAGTTCAGCAGTCTACTGAGTTTCAAATGCAAACAAACTGCGGCTCGTTAGGCTTACCTCGCCACTTTTAAATTTTTCATAATTCTACAACTATTGCATGCAGATTAACTAAGGCATAAAAACCTTAACCGAAACATAAAAACCACATAATTCAAACATTTTATGCACAATTTAACAACATATAAGAACAAAAACACTAGGCTAACCGAGGCAGGTAACAGAGGGAGAACATGTGTGTGTATATATATATGTAAGATATAACAAAATTTTTCGGCCATGACTAAATGCGAATTGCTTTCATCTTTCGCCAAAAGTATAATTTATATATATATACATACAACTGGTGAAGCCAAGTGCAACGAAAAAGGGAGGTGCACAACTGCATGTTATAGCAGTCTCACATACAAAATTTTAAAGATCTACGCCTATTTGTTCTTGAGTTATGCGAAATACATACGTACGTACAGACTTCAAGAAAAAATCTCTTTTGAATCCGTTTTAAATCTATTTTACAAGCGTTTTTGGCAAACACTGTCCTTTATTCCATACGTACAGATGTCACGCAAAAGATATCGTTTAAAAGGTTTCGAGAGTAGTCGTAATGGATATTTTCATTGAAATATGATACCCGAAATGTTTCGCGATTACTATACTTCCTTTACTTGAAGGAACTAAAAATTGGTATGTCATTTCAAAAAAAGTCCGATTTTGTGTCAAAATCCCTATATTAGAACTATGTTATATATGAATCTAATATAAATCCTAAGTCGTGCTTTGGAGACATTGAAAACACAAGTTTGACATAAATTTCGTCAATAGGCCCAGTAGAACGGGAGATATAGAAACTGCCTTCCCCCTCCTTTTTTTTGTGCAAAGTGACGTAGAGGGATTGGTGGTATGAGCGGAAGAGAATGAGGAACAGAAAGGGAAGATGTCTTATTATTTGAATGAAGACTCATATAAAAACATCCAGATAACTATATGTCTGGCACTTTTTCCTTCTTATGACTAGTGGCCCATTTATAAGATTTCCAACGTATTCCTTATTAATATCCCAACATATTCTTACGTGCGTACGGGTTCGTAATATATTGAATGCACAAGTCGTAAAAAGTTAAAAAAAATTTATTCTTTCCACAATAAATAAATTAAAATGCTGAAATATTTCTTCACAAATCTTCGCACAATATCACAATATCTCAAACGTTTAGCAAAAACTCAGTTCAAAACAGATAAAATAGTTCTATCTCACAGCGAAATCGCTACAATCAATACAGCATTAAGTAAACAAACAGCAGTTCGCTTTTTACAGCTACAAGTATAACAGCAACAACAACAACTAACTAACTAACTGAGATGAGGTGTTTCACCTCGGCTTTTATAAGCTTTTTAATTATCAGTAGAACAATCACGATTTTTCTAGATTTTTCTGGATGGCAACAGTAATTACGAGATATTTATTTATTAAGCATTAAATGCACGCGCTCTTTTATTTTTATTGTTTTTTTTTTTTTCGACGTAGCTTTCTCTTCAAAAATCGTCTGCGTTGCTAAGGCAACATGAAGCAAATCTAATTACAATTCTAAATAAATAGCCAAATAAATGTGAAATTCGTAACATTGCCCCCTTCCCAAGGACTGCACGTCCCGGGCAGTACAATCCCTGGACAGGAAGCCAAACTTACAACTAAAGCATCAGTGCTATAATAAACATTACTTTATAATAACAAAATAAACAATAATTAAAATAAGTGACTTTCAGCAAATTAAATTCTATCCAACGCGAAATACAATTCAAATACTAAGTACAAATACTATCAAATACAAATGCTATTAAATACAAATACTTATCAAATACTAATACTTAACAAATACAAATCAAATACTAAATACAAATAGGACCATGGTCTTATACTATGTACATTATTATTTACAACTATATACACTACGTACTATGGCCATAGTAATGAACTAACCTGTCGTAATGAACGACTTTAGGTTTAGAGTTCGATGACTTACGGATCCGAACCACGACGTCGTTCAGCCTGTTTAGGACTGTGTAAGGACCATCCCAAGGTGATTGTAGTTTCGGAGAAAGTCCTTTTCGACGAGTCGGATTCCATAACCACACCTTGTCTCCTTCGTTGAAACGATGTCCAGTAGCTCTCGTGTCGTAGCGGGTCTTCATCTTCTCCGTCGCCAAGTTGACTCGCTCTCGTGCAAAGTTGTGCATCACTTCAAACCGGGCCTGGAGGTCTTGAATGTATTCCTCAGGCGATGAAGGCGCATCTGGAGGGCGACCAAACAAAAGATCACATGGCAGACGAAGGTCACGACCGAAGAGCATCTGAGATGGGGAATAGCCGGTAGTCTCGTGGACAGCACTGCGGTAAGCCAGTAAAAATAGTGGCAACTTCTTGTCCCAGTCCTGTTGGTTTCTGGAAACCACTAATGAGAGGTTATTGAGGATGGTTCGATTAAACCTCTCTACCATACCGTCCGACTGGGGATGTAAAGGCGTCGTTTGGGTTTTGTCAATGCCGAGTAGCTTGCAGAGTTCCTTGACTACAGCCGAGGTAAAATTCCTTCCCTGATCGGAATGTAACTGAAGAGGCACTCCGAATCTGGAAATCCAGTGCTGTATCATCATCTCTGCTACTGTGACAGCCTCTTGATCAGGAATAGGATACGCTTCAGGCCACTTGGTGAAGTAATCAATGGCAACGAGGATGTATTTGTTGCCATCAGCAGTTCGTGGCAGAGGTCCTAAGATGTCAAAGGCGATACGTTCAAAAGGTGCTCCTACATTGTAACGTTGCAGCTTCCCCCGGCTGCGTTTCTTCGGTCCTTTCCGACTTGCACAGGCATCGCAAGTTCGGCACCACTTTTGCACGTCATCCTTTGCATTATTCCAGTAGAAACGCTCCCGAACTCTCTGCAAGGTCTTCATTATTCCGAAGTGACCTCCTGCAGGGCTGCTATGTAGTTCTTTAAGGACGTCCGGGATTCGGGATCTTGGGAGTACCAGCTGCCATCGGAATGTTTTTCCATCATCCGATTCGAATTTTCGGTACAAGACGCCGTTTCGAATATGGAGTGAGTCCCAGAGAGCCCAATATTGTTTTGTCGTGGGACTATAGCTCGAAATATCCTGCCAAGTAGGTTTTCTGTTTGAGGTCTCCATTAACTCAATTATGGGTTTAATATCACGGTCTTGTAGCTGGTCTTTCCTGATTTCCTTGTCAGTCCATGGATCTGGATCAGCCAATGTTGATGCTGTAATTTGCCGTGCGACTGGATTAACCAGTTGGTATTTAGCTTCGACCCTGGAACAATATCGGCAGTTTTCTGGGCAAGGTCTTCTAGACAAGGCGTCAGCGTTTCCGTGCGACTGTCCCTTGCGATGACGGATAGTGATGTCATATTCCTGGAGTCTCTGTATCCACCTGGCTATCTGACCCTCAGGATTCTTGAAATTTAAAAGCCAGGCCAATGATGCATGATCTGTGCGGAGCAGGAATTTTCTGCCGTATAGATAATGATGGAAATGTTCTACGGCTTTGACTATGGCGAGCAACTCTTTCCTGGTGACACAGTAATTCCTCTCCGGTTTAGATAGGCACTTGCTCCAGTAAGCTACTACACGTTCTTGGCCCTCTATTTCTTGGGACAGAACAGCGCCGACACTTTCATTACTCGCATCCGTGTCGAGAATAAATGGTCTGTCGAGCTGAGGATACGTCAGGATTGGAGCAGATGTTAAGGCTTCCTTCAGGTTCTTAAATGCATTCTCACATTCTTTTGTCCACACGAACTTTTGCTTGCTCTCTGTCAGCTTGTGAAGGGGTCTTGCGATGGAAGAAAAATCCTTCACGAATCTCCTATAGTAGGTGCAAAGTCCTAGAAAGCTTCTCAGCTGGTGGACATTTTCGGGACGTCTCCAGTCTTTAACTGCTGACACTTTTTCAGAATCCGTGCGCACACCTTCAGCAGAGATGACATGTCCGAGATAAGTGACTTCCTGTCTGAATAATTTGCATTTAGCGGGACTCAACTTCAGATTGGCTTCTTTCAGTTTCTGAAGCACCTTTCTAAGATTTTCCAAATGTTCTTCGAAACTATTCCCGACGATGATGATGTCATCCAGGTATATCAGACAGGCTTCGTATGAAAGACCTTTTAAAACAGTCTCCATTAGACGTTCGAATGTAGCCGGCGCATTACATAGCCCAAACGGCATCACCTTGAACTGCCAAAGTCCTTGTCCTGTAGTAAATGCCGTCTTTTCTCGGTCATCAGGATGTATTTCTACCTGCCAATATCCACTCTTTAAATCAAGTGTCGAGAACCACTTGCTTCCAGAAAGAGTATCCAGAATGTCGTCAATTCTAGGAAGAGGGTAACTGTCTTTCTTCGTAACCTCGTTCAACCGGCGATAATCAACGCAAAATCTGGTTGATCCGTCTTTCTTCCTCACCAGGACGATGGGAGATGCCCAGGGACTTGCTGAAGGCTCGATGACATTGCTTTCTTGCATGTCCTTTAAAAGTGCTCGTACCTCTTCCTGTTTCGCAATCGGCAGACGTCTTGGATGTTGCTTGATTGGTGGATGGTCACCAGTATCGATTCTATGTTGAGTCAAACTGGTTCGACCAACGTCAGAAGACGAACGGGAGAAAACATCTTGAAGATCTTTAATAACACGCTCGGCAGCATTCTTTTCTTCATCGTTTAATTGCGCATTCTGCAGTAACTCCGATATAATGTTGTCGGAAGACGCGGGTTTTGAGATGTTACTTTTTCTTTCAAGGCTGGTTACTGGAGTACATTCTGCAACCACTTCACCTTTCTTAATAACTCTCGCCTTATCAGTTACATTGGCAACTCTCACCGGGATAACGGTCCCCGATAGGTCGACGAGTGCTGAGGCTATTAATACTCCTTTAGGGCTATTACAATTCTTGAGATATTCCATCACGCCGTAGCGGAACTTTCTGTTTTCGGCTATGGATCCAGGAAGTAACATTTCTGTTCTTGCCGGTATTGTGATATCGTCTTGAGCTACGATTTTGTGGATAGATTTCACTCCTTCATCATTAATTCCGAATAAAGTTATGTCCTCAGAGGCAGAATGCAGTTCGTTATTTTTAAAGTCCAAGGAAAAATTGTATTTTCTTAAAAAGTCCAATCCGAGTATGCAAGGGTCCGTAATTTCTGCTACATAGGCCGTGTGATGGTAAGCGGCACTTCCAAAGGTGATGTTAACGTTTAATTTCCCTTCTATATTGATCTTCTCGCCGGATACAGTCTGGAGGGTAACGCAGGGCGGCGTCCAGATAAGTTTACCTTCGAGCTGTTGAGCCAAATCTTTTCGAATGATGGTAACATTGGCTCCCGTGTCGATCGTCATGTTACAAGGAATTCCATTGATTTGTCCCATGATGAAAATTCCGTTATTGCCGCCACTCACTGCAGAAATCTGAAGCGCTTTAAACTGGGGCTTTTCATTATCTGGCAACCTCCGCCCCGCGAGATGGCCACGAATTAGTTTCCCTCCTTCTTGAGAGGCGCGGTCTTAACATCCGTGCCCTGGGGTGTTCTGCAGTTTCTTCGAATGTGCCCTTCAGCTCCGCAGTTCCAGCACTTTACGAACGGTTTCTTGTCACCAGTATTCCGTGTCAAAGCATTCACCTTTCTGGTTAAATCGTCTAGGCGAGCAGTCATTGGATCCACTGGTTCTTGTATGTGAGCAGCTCTGATTGGGTGGCGGTCTCTACGAGTGGCTTGCTGTGCTGCCTCGAATTTCATGGCATACACCAGAGCACTTTTTAAGTCCTTTACATCAGCCATTCGCAGTGCTTTCTGTATTTCAGGATCCCGGATGCCGTCGATGAAGTATTGCAGGGACAGGATTTCTCTTGTTTCTGTCGGGCACTCCGAAAAGGCGAGGTGGGACAGCCTTTCAACATCCGTGGCGAGCTCCTGAAGTGTTTCCGTAGGCTTCTGTTGACGGGATTTTAACTGCAGCCTGCTGTAATCTTTTAAACACTTCTCTCCAAAACGCAGCTCTAAAGCACCGGACAGAGCTTCGAAATCTAGCCTTTTGTTTTCGGGAAGAGTTTGGAGGATGTCCGCTGCGTCTGCTCTCAGAGAAGCCGCAAGGTGACAGGCCTTAGCTTGGGAATCCCATCCATTTGCTTCCGCAACTATAGAAAATTGTGTCTTATACACTTGCCAGGAGGTCTTCCCATCATATGTCGATAGCTTCAGAGAAGGACGAGCACTCATGGGTAGAAATTTAAAACTATCCGAATTGCTTCCTGCCGTCGCTACGAATTTCTTTAAAGTATCAACTTCTTTCGCAACTGCAGAAACTTTGTCCTCAATTTGTTGTTCGATTTGGTGTTGAACGGCAGAAACTCTTTCTTCAATTTCTCCAACTCTGTTTTCAACCGTGTCAATTCTGTTTTCTATACCTTCAAATTTGTTTTCTATTATGCAGGTGATTTCCCTTTTTATTTCCTCTTGACCAACTTTCATTTCTGCCTTAACAGCCTTCATTTCATCTTTTACAGATTCTTGAACAGCCTTCATTTCGTCTTTAACAGATTCTTGACCAGCTTTCATCTCTTCTTGACAAGCTTCCATCTTTTCTTTAACGGATTTCATCTCTTCTTTAACAGAATCTTTCATCTCATCTTTAAATGCAGCAAAGGCTGCCATAAATTGCCTTAATTGTTCTTCCATTGCTCTAGTTAATGGCATTCAAAATATCCCACTTCTGACACCAAATATTGTTACGTGCGTACGGGTTCGTTATATATTGAATGCACAAGTCGTAAAAAGTTAACAAAAATTTATTCTTTCCACAAGAAATAAATTAAAATGCTGAAATATTTCTTCACAAATCTTCGCACAATATCACAATATCTCAAACGTTTAGCAAAAACTCAGTTCAAAACAGATAAAATAGTTCTATCTCACAGCGAAATCGCTACAATCAATACAGCATTAAGTAAACAAACAGCAGTTCGCTTTTTACAGCTACAAGTATAACAGCAACAACAACAACTAACTCACTAACTGAGATGAGGTGTTTCACCTCGGCTTTTATAAGCTTTTAAATTATCAGTAGAACAATCACGATTTTTCTAGATTTTTCTGGATGGCAACAGTAATTACGAGATATTTATTTATTAATCATTAAATGCGCGCGCTCTTTTATTTTTATTGCTATTTTTTTTTCGACGTAGCTTTCTCTTCAAAAATCGTCTGCGTTGCTAAGGCAACATGAAGCAAATCTAATTACAATTCTAAATAAATAGCCAAATAAATGTGAAATTCGTAACAATACGTTTTTACTTAGAGACGCCATATCATAGATAATAAAGAAAGTCTTCACTAACAAAGTCTCAAAGTCTCTACCTTCCATAGGGCCATAATTTCCTCCAGGCAGAATTCATGGTCGATTGCTGCTAGATTTTTTACAGAGAGAAGTAAGAAACGGAGAATATCGGAATCATGTTTCCAGAAGTTTCTCAGTGTTAAATGTGCATCAAAAGTCACCTCAAAACACTTCTGAATATTATTTTGTCGGATCGCATGCTCATTACTTGAAACATCATTTGTCACCCCCAGACGTTTTCGTTCCGAAAGTTGTTTTGTGAAGTGATTGGTTTGTGATGAGATGAGTTTATAATGCATGGTGTTTTTTTCGTTCACTTATACTGTTTCATATGACACAAACTCAATCCTTTTTATAACAAAGACTTCCTATAACAAACTTCAATCCTATAAAAGTATATTATCCCCACTAGTCATAAGAAGGAAAAAATGCCAGACATATAGTTATCTGGATGTTTTTGTATGAGTCTTCATTCAAATAATAAGACATCTTCCCTTTCTGTTCCTCATTCTCTTCCGCTCATACCACCAATCCCTCTACGTCACTTTGCACAAAAAAAAGGAGGGGGAAGGCAGTTTCTATTAAATATTGTAAGCCTTGTTTTTTTTCTGTCAAACGGCAAACATTAAAACATTAATGAAAGCAATATTTAACTGTATCGTTTTCTTTTAATTTTAGTGTCATAGTTATGGATAATGGCACGGGGTTCTGTAAAGCTGGTTTTGCTGGAGATTCATCTCCACAAGTTGAATTCCCATCGGTCGTAGGCAGACCAAGATACATAGTAAGTAAATAAAATAACAATAAAAAATATAAAAAGCAAATTAAAAATCTTTAAGCTTTCAGATTTTACATTGCGTCGAAAGAGACTTTTTTTTAATATTTTTTTTAATGTTAATGTGTCTTTATTTATTAAATATCATGTTCTTCGCACTAAACCATGAAATTTAATTCAACAACAATATCGCAAAATAACTTTCAAATGAGCATATTTTTAGGATTTCCGATACACAGTCTCGCGAGCTGGAGTTAAAAAAAAAACAATTTTTTTTTCGTACCGTATTGCCATTCTTTGCTTTGAAATCGTTGAGTTTGTTAATCAAAAATTCTGTAATGTCTGACAAAATGTGAAACAGATAATAAAACAAAATCCAAATTCCAAATTTTGGCGTAAAGATGCCCATATTCGAGTGGAGACGAACGTTATTCAAAATTTGATTACTCTGGATACCGTTGTTTTATCGCAATGCGAGAAACATACATACATTTATGCAGACTCTTCATTATGTAATTTCTTTAAATATAATTCAGGGCTCTAATATTTCGTGGCAACAGTGTTAAAAGTGAATCACGCAGAAACTGAATCGACAAAGCGAAATTAATAGTCTTTCTGAACTAACGCCCTTTGGCTACAAGAAAAACAAAAACGTGATAACATTTAAATTTTAGTTTAAGAGGTATAAATTTATTAAAGTAAAAAAAAATCATAAAAAAAATCTGAATGCTTTCAGATATTATATTACGCCCAAAGGGGCATTTTTTAAAGGGGGGGTTCAAAACGGGATTTGAAAAGTAATACAGACATTCAAAGTCATTCGACGCAAAATACCGTTAGGCAGTCTGAATCTTTGCATTGCTACGCTACCAACGTAATACCAGTAAGAAATGTAAAGGAAACTGGCGCATAAAACACCCGTGCTTGAAGATGCACGCGATGTTAATGGAACACTTCGAAATTATTGACATTCTTAATCAAAAATTCGTTAAAGTTTTACAAAATATAAACCAGGTAATAAAACAAATTCTCCATTCCAAATTTGGACTCCCAGATGCCCATATTCGATTGGAGGACTACGTTATTCGAAATTTGATGTCTTTAAATACCGTTGTTTTTTCACAACAAGAAAAACATACTTACATTCATGCAGATTCTTCATTATTTGATTTCTTTAAATATAATGCAAGCCTCTAATGCTGGGTGGTAACAATTTGAGCAGTGATTCAGACTTTTATAGTGAACCAAAGCAAAATGACAAAACGAACTTGTTAGCCCTTCTGGACTAACACCTATTTGGACTAATAAAGAATTTGATGTGTACACCACATGATTTCTTTATACGGAATATGAAATTATACCCATTTTTTCCTGCCTTTCATTTAAATTTATTTCCTCGAATTTCATTAGAGATGTATTTCTCATTCAATCAATTCTGTTTTCAATTCGCGGCAAGGCAAAAATGCATAAAATCTCAAAATATCTGAATTAAAAATTGAAAAATATAGAAAAACATAAAACACCAAATATAGTTACAATAATTAAAAAAAACCTTTTTACAATTAAAATTACAGTTTCTACGCAGAAACAAGCAATTCCGCCAGCGGGAAAGAAAGCACATTTTTCGGTGTTAAAAACTGAAAGTTTACTTTTAATCTCACTCGGCAAAAAAACACTGAAGGCGTAGAAACTGACTTAATTGTTGTGGACGCTATGCTGAGTCAATCTATGGGATAATTTAATAACTTCAATAATAAGCATAATTTAATTCGGAATAATAAAAGAAGGCGTTACTTTGTTGTTGCGAAGTTAATTTCTGCGAAGCTAATCCACTATTCTGCTAAGTTTCAAATGTGAACAAATATGGCTGCTATGGTAAAGAAAAATTAGGCTTAGCCGAACTTAAACAACTTTTGAATTGTTCTATAACTATAACATGCAGGTTAACTAAAGGCATAAAAACCTTAACCGGAAGATAAGAACAACATATTTCAATCATTTTTAAATCAAAAAATGCACAATTTACCAGCATATAAGAATAAGAAAACTGAGCTTACTGAGCAGAGTAACAGAGTGGATATACTATATATATACATACATTTATATACTTTTGGTGCGGCCGATTGCAACCAAAATAGGAGGTGAACATCTACATATTATAGCAGTCTTATATACAATATTTCAACATTCTGAGACTACTCGTTTTTGAGTTATGCGAGAATACATACGTACGTAAGTACATAAGCACAGACGCCACGAAAAAAATCTCTTCGGAATCTATTTTAAATCAGTTTTATAATTTTTTTGGTGGGAAAAGAGTCTTTTATTCGGTCCTTACGTACAGATGTCACGCAAAAACATCGTTAAATTGCATTCGGTGGCTGTCAAAATGGATATTGTCGTTGAAATAATATACTCGAAATTTTTCGCGATTGCAATACTTCCTTTTTACTTCGCACAAGGAAGTAAAAATGAATGCTATGAAATTCATTCTGATGCTTAAATTCTTAATCATAACATAATACTAGAGCATGAAAATGAAGTCAATTATCTTGCTCTCATTTGTGATACATGTCATACAAAAAATATCGTTCAAATGGATTCAGATTCGAGAACGACCAAAGTGGATGTTTTCGTTGAATCTTTCGCGATAACAAGACTTCTTTACTTACACTAAGAAATAAATAAAATAAAATGAATTAATTTTTCCACATTTAAAAATTGTTGTCAAAAAATGTCAGCCTGTAGATAATAGTTATAATCTGCGTATGCCACTTTACAGCCTGTCGTTGCCGGTTTAGATTACCGCAGTTTCTATGTGGGAGGCGAAGCCCAAGCCAGAAGAGGCATTCTTGCACTTTCCTATCCCCTCCAACAAGGCATTATTCGGGACTGGAATGACCTAGAGGTGATCTGGGACCACACCTTTAGTCATCTTCTGGAAGTAGATCCTTCCGAATATCCTGTCATAGTATCAGAAGCTCCCAAGAATCCACTACGGAATAGAGAAAAAATGTTGGAAGTAAGGAAAATCTAAGCATGCATGCAATTATTCTGTGGTTTTTCGCCATTATTAATTATTTCTTCCCAAATATTTGCTGCACGTTACCATTCATTTGATTAACTTGCATTAAATAATACTGTTACGGATTTTGCATTTAGTTAGCTATTTTTAGCAGAAGTGTAATTAAAATTATTTTATATCCCCGTGCAATGCAGCGCGAGACGTATTTTAACAGAAGGCTACTCAGAAATTTTGGCGGACGTTTAACACTAAATAAAAGTTTATCTCGGTAACTTAGATTTAATGTGAATAAACGTAATTGACTAATATGTTAGCTGTAACCGTAATTATACTCTTTGTAGACATCTCGAGAAAATAGAAATTACCAGAACGTTCTCGCGAGCGATTAAAAAGTTTTAAAAAGCCGGAGAAAAAATCTCAGTTCAGCTTGTTGTTTATTAGCTGTTGTTGTTGATTGTAGCGAATTCACGGTGAGATCGGATTAGCTTTCTCTTTGCATTGCGTTGTATTCTAACATTTTTAGTAGTTTAAAGAATAACTACTGATTATATTGCGCGATACTATGATATTATACGAATATCTCTGAGAAAAAATTCCAACGTTTTATTATATTTCTTGCGATAAGAATAAATTTTATTAACCTTTTATCAGATTTGTACATTCAATCTATTACGAAGCCGTACGCACGCAACAATACGATGAATCAAGAAAATAGCCTATCACTGTAATGAAAGTGAAAATCTTTACTTGTATGCGGAATAATATAAATCGGAGTCACAATCAGCTAGCTTCTTTGAGACCAGACCTTAGGCCCTATAAACAAAGGAACTTTAATAAATAAAAAAAAATTACTCAAAATAACATTTATGTACATGTTCATGAAAGTCCTTATTCACTTTTTCTTTTTTTGTCCAAAGGGGCTTTGTCCCTGAAGAACTATTGTTTTCGTTTTGCGATTTTGCGTCGGTAACGTTAAATGTCGATTCACTTTTCAAACTGTTGCCACCAAATATTGCAGCCCTGCATTATATTTAAAGAAATTAAATAATGAAAAATGTGCATAAGCGAATGTATGTCTCTCGCATTGTGATAAAGCGCGCGGTACCATCGAATTTTCAATGACGTAATCCTGCTGCGAATATGGACATCTGAAAGCCCAAATCTGAAATATGGAATTTGTTTTATGATCGATTTCATAGTTTGTAACGCCTCAACGAATTTTTGATGAACGAACTCGAATATTTCAAAGCGAACAATGGCAACGTGGTACAGAAAAAAACAATTTTATCTCCAGCGCGTGCGACTGTGTATTGGAAATTCTAAAGATAGGCTCAATTTAAAATTATTTTCTGATATTGCTCTTTAACTGAATTTTATGTTTAAGAGCGAAGAACATGATATTTAATAAATAAAGGTAACACACGAATTGTTAAAAAACGCCCCTGTAGACGTAATTTAAAATCTGAAACATTTCAGATTTTGTTTTTGTTGTTGTTTTGTTTTTTGAAATATTTAGTTGTAGACATATATTTTTAATTGACAAAATATTTTAAATGACGCAAATATTCGTGCGTAAGCATTTAAATTTAAAACATCAGTTTTGTAAACCTCTCATGCAGGAGATTTAATGCCATCGTATCGGCACCTTTGCATAATGAGCACCTGTCGCTATTTGAATGCCACTAACATAATAAATATGAAAGAAATAGTAAAAAGAACGATGTAAAATGCTTTATAAGAAGTTCCAAAATGATTTATTTTCATACATGTTACCCTATCACATAATTAAATCAAACGTGATGGAACGTATGTACATTCAATCAAACATCGTAAAAGATAGCAGAAGAGTCAAAATGATCTACTTTCTTTTGTTACCTTTCTTCCATTCTACATTCTTCTTATAAGACTATTTGAGGCAAACATTTTAGTAAATTTAATTGTGAAAAGCATATTTTTCGTTGTCTTTTCGTAAAAACAAATTGGTTTTCCAACAAATTTCTTGTACTAGAAATTCGATGATATTTTTTACCTCCAATTTTAAATCCGAAACGGTTGCGATCTTTATCCGAATTTTCAATTATCAAAGGTAGCATTAACTCTAGTAATTGGAATTATAATGTTAGAATATTATTTTTAAGGTCATAAATCTAATTTGCACTTTCATTTATTTTTCTAATACCTTTTCATGACTATATGTTATTTAATAACAAAAAACTGCTGTGCAAACATACTGCTACGTGCGTACGTAATGGAGTACTGTATGCACACAGATAGTATGATATCTGGATAAAATTTATTTTCCCAAAAGAAACACTTCATAGCTCTAGAACTATTCACAAAAGCATTCACTCAAGCTCTTCTCTGTATGACAGAGCTCAATCAGTGCTTTTTATTTGAAATTACTGAGAGCGTTAAACACAACGCAGTGCAATGCGCAGCTAACGAGCGAGGTTCGCATGGAGATCTCTCAATACAATGCATATTCAGTTACAGTTACATATACGGAAGGATATAATTATAGTTACGTTTAGGAGTCAGATCAATTACAGTTATACAGGAATCGGACCGAAGTGTCGCCAAGTGTGGCGACTTTTGGCAATAAAAATTAGCGTCGTCTTGGCGATATCTCGCGTTGGCGAAATAGCCATTTACTTCAATATTAAATGGACTTGCCCCTATAACCTTATTTTTCCGGCGAAGCTTCACTCTCTTGAGGACTTTCATGTTCCACGTAACACTATACAATAGATACTACAATTTACATATAATTTAACTAAATATATATAAAATTCGTAACAATATTATATTTTTGCAAACAGAAAATCTTTGCCCAGACAAAGACTAACTGGAAACTTACTCTCAATAACATTTATTTCGATTACTGTAGATATTGTTCGAAACTTTCAACTGTCCAGGAGCTTTTATTGCAATTCAAGCGGTGTTGTCTTTATATACCGGCGGCAGAACAACGGGCATAGTACTTGATTCTGGAGACGGTATCAGTCAAGCAGTCCCTGTCTACGAAGGTTACGCAATTCATCATGCCATCTGGAGAATTGAATACGCGGGCCGAACTCTGACGGACTATCTACGACAACTACTGACAGAAAGGGGCTATTATTTTACGACATCAGGTAAAAAAGCACTTTTACAAAATGAATTAAATTTGCTAATAAAATAAAATGAATATTAATGTCTAAATACTGCAAAAAGACATTTAATTCATAGACTGATTAATTCTTACGCTTCGAGCATGTGAATGGCGTATCCTTTGAGATATGCTGAAGACAAACGGAAGGTATCAATTTCAGTGTGTTTTGGTCCATGTTACTTGAATCATTTGGGCTCTCACGGGATGTTTAAAAAACGTGTCTGCAGGATTTTTTTGTCTCAAATATTGACTTTATACACGTACTTCCAATTACACTGCTTCTATTTAATGGTAGAATTATCAAAACGAAAACCTTAGTCTTTATAGTTGAAGCCTTTTAAAGTACTTAGTTATTTAAAAGTCGAAGTCTTTTAAATGATTTCCTTAGGTCATGTGAAAACGTTCCAAGTAGTGAAATAGCATTTATCATGAATGTCAATTCTGCACTGAAAACATTTCTTTAAGCATTTGTTTATTTACCGATACATGCCTGGCTTTTGGTGCATAAGTTGTACAGTTAGATTTTCTTTCGGAGGATAGTGGTGTCATCAAACTCCTAACAGACTTTAAACGAATTATCTCTGTATCTGAAATGAATTACAAAATCTTGAAAAGATTTAAAATAAAATATTTTATTTAAATAAGAACTTCAACATAAAATGCATATCTAGTGCTCATATTACAAGGTATTTCTCCAGCCTTCTTCGCATACCTTCGTGGTGTAGACGATGACATCTCCTGCTTCTAAAATACCTAAAGTCTCTACAAAATAATCAACCGCTACTTCTGGCGATGCGACTTAAATTAACAGTCAAATTCAAAATTTAAAATGTAAGCGAGTAGTCAAGACTACACAATTTAACTTTAACATTAAATTGGCTCAGAACTTCAACCGGGATAACACTTTAAATGACGGCAGCTATAACTCAAAGCCGAATAATTACAATCTTATCAGAGCTGGCGAAACTAAGTAACGTTGGCCTCCAGAAGCAGAAATAACCTCTATCTTGCAATCGGAAAACCTCAGTTTAAATACCCTCTAAATCATTATTTACATTTCTGGTGAGGAAACGGAAAGGAGAAGTTGCAGTAAAGGCAGAAATCATAAATAACAGGTTAATGCAAAATAACAGCAACTCTACAAAGTAATTACTCGTCTTGCTTCCAAGTACTCTGAGGGATAGAATTAATATTATCAAGTGGAGATCATATATTAAACATTATTTGCCCGTGGGTTGTCCAAAAACGCAAAATTAACAAACTGGAGATTTCTTGAGTTTAATACAAAGGGAGTGAGTACTGAGGCAGTCATTTGCAGTCAAAAGACCAATGATACCACAACTGTATCACGAAGAGAATCTGGGCTATTATATCCTTATCCAGGGAACATTGTTAAGCCTTTCCCCAAGCATTTTATTCCTTCTTTTTGATCCCGGCGTGAAATTACCTTCGCGTTTGAATGTTATTAACTTAAATCCAAATTGCACATGTTAGTTTTTCGTAATTAAAAACTTATTTTAAATATACGAAAGAGACGAAAGACGATTCTACCCAAATTATTGAGGATTTTTTGGAGAAGCGTTAATTCTCCTTGATAAGTCAGCCTTCTTCCAGGAAATCAATAATAATTTACTTACTTTTTTTAAGTAATGTACTTTTCTAACCTATTTTTATATATGTACTATTATTTTGCTTTTCCTTTTTATTTTAAAATGTACTTTTTTGATACTTACCAATATAAGTTTTAAACTACTAAGTTCATTACAAATTTTAGTAGTTTCATCATAGCCATCTTAAGCAATTACATTTTCTAATTTCCGTTTGCAATAGTCACATTACAAATTTTAAACAAGTTTCGAACTCCCCTAAGTTTATTACAAATTTTTAGTAATTTTATCACAAGCATCTTAAGAAATTATGTTTTTTAAATTCAGTTTGTAATAGTTACATTTCCTTTCCTAGGAGATAAGCATAAACAGAAGATTTATAATTATATATATATATATCGGGTTTTACCGAAAGTTTCCCGCCACCGCAAATATCGTTTGCGCAAACAGTTCTCGTTGGCGTGTTTCATCCTATTTCGTGAAACGCTTTTCGGCATTTGAAAGAGAGAGACTTCCTTTAGAACACTGTGTTGTAAAATTTTAGAACAAATGAATCTAGAATGTGAAATTTTAGAACTAAATTTAGAGCACTGTGTTGTGAAATTTGTAAAAAAATATCATTATCATTAAGGTGTCTGAAATGGAACTATCATGGTCTGAATAGAACTACCAGATTAGAACCATCTTTTACTTGCAATTCTGTTGCAAAAGGTCAGCTAGAGAATGTCACCAGATCATGTGCACAGCTTTACGTACTAATGTTTTATCATATGATACTGTGAAGGTTTGGTACCGAAAGTTCAGAAACAAGGACTATGATATTCAAGAAGCAGAGCACTCTGGCCGGCTTATTAATATTGAGATCCGCCTGAGAGAACTTGTTGAAGAAGATCCAATATGCAACCAATTGAGAGCTTACTAAGCAGTTAGACGTCAGCGTCATGTTCATTAGTCACGCTATGCATCGCATAAGCTTGACGTACACGTTCAATCGCTGAGTGCCACATGAGCTGACTCAAGCAGATAAGGACAGACGTGTTCGTGCCTGCGCTAATCTGCTCAATTATCAACTGCAAGGCCAAAATTCCTGACAGGATCATCACTTGTGATGAAATACGGATTTACTGCAACAACATAGGCCGAAAAGGAGGCTAGTCTGCGCCCGGTGAGCCGGTCGTCGGCAGCATACCAAAGGGCAATGTGAGTAACAAAAAGATCATTCTCTGTATCTGGTGGGATTGCCGTGGTATTATCTACAAAGAAAGGTATCTAGAAAAAGGTAAAACCAACGACAGTAAGGTGTACAGCGAGATTCTAGTCCGTCTTGACCCTGCTATGAAGGAAAAACGTCAAACTGAGTTCCCGCGCAAAAAGGTTGTGTTCCATCAAGATCATGCAGGACCACATGTGTTTGCAAACACCGGCTGTATCCTGTATGAACTCGAATGAGATCTTTTGCCACACCTACCATTTAGCCCTGAGATCGCTCCTTCAGTCGTTTTTTCACACCTGCAACTAGATCCTGCTGGTACTATCTTCTGTTCTTCCCAGGACGTTGGAAATGAGGTTGCTCTGTTTTTGGCCCCGCGGTCCAAGTTTCTGGACCAAAAGCTTTGAAAAACTACCAAAACGTTGTCAGAAAATCATAAATTTGGGTAGTGATTACTACCCGCACTAAAGGTATTGCATTCATGTTGTTTTTTGCCTTAATCTTTATTAAGAACGTTTTTTGGTGGAAAACTTTCGTTACAATCAGATACAGTATATTACAAGAAAGAAATTATTAAGAAAATGATAATTGTTAAAATTTAGACAAAACTTGTGTGGCAAAATTAAGACGAAACCAAAACTTTAATGCTCCATATTAATGTATTCTTCTGGTATTTAATACTTTTGATGTAGGTAAGCGAAATCCAGACGGGAACATGAAAATTTTAAACATACATCCCAGTCAAATTCTCAGTGGTCGCTGTAAAAAGAGAAGATAACTCAAAAGGAATGCCATTATAGTAGAAAAGAAAGCATCATATATTTAAAAATTCACAGTAATAAATGCCTTAGTAAAAATAAGTGTCAACAGAACTTTAAAATTCGAACGCATCATCGTGTAAAATAAGTAAACATACCATTTAAAATTTTTCAATAAGTGATGTTCCATTTCAGTATTTAATGCAGTAATGACCGTAAACAGAAACTTAAAAGCAATTTTTTTATGTGGATGAGAAAGGAATTTTTAAAAACAACGCAATAATAGAGGTTTAAAAACACCATGAGCAGTTTTTCGACTTCTTTGGAAAACTTTTGCTTGCCTTCTTAGGTTTAACATCTAATTCAACGTGCTAAAAACTGAGAAAAACAGACTGAAAATCATTGGTTTGAACAACAACTGCTCCATTTCTTTATTTCTGTTTTATTATCAGAGTAAAGAATTTGTATCTTTAGTTTATTTACTTGCGATCTTCTACAAGAATTGTATAATATTTCTATCTTTTCTTATTTGTTTGGCATAACATTTCTACCTGCTTTCAGCTGAACATGAAATCGTTCGAGATATAAAAGAATCTCTTTGTTTCGTAAGCCAGGACTTTGTAAACGACATGAAAGTATGTTCAAGAAATCTTTCTGCTTTTAATCATGAATACGTTCTGCCAGATGGGCAAGTTCTAACTGTAGGATCGGAACGATTTCGGTGTCCAGAGTTACTCTTCCGTCCTTCTTATGTGAACTTAGAGGAACCTGGATTTCAGGTAAAAATCACAATTTCATGGTATCCAACTTTGCTTTTTTAACGTCAAAATCAAGTATCATGGTTTTAATTTCACTTGTTTTATTTTGATAAAATGCGAACATCACTACTTATTTTGCCAAATATATAGCAAGTTTTGCTACTTATTTCGGTAAATCGTTTAGAATTAAATAATAGAATAAACAAGCCTGAGAAAAGTGAACTTGGCAGATTTTTATTACACATTTTTGCTATGATAAATAAATACATTTAAAGCCTTTAATTCATTACATATATATAGCATATATAAACTATGAATATTTTGCTAAGTGTGTGGGGTTTTACTATTTAAATCTAAAGTTCTAAGTACTCGTAGAACCCCACGAACACTAACAAGCGAATAATCGCTTAAGTGTGCGTACAGAACACGTAAGACTTAAAGAGAGTTTATAACCCTTTATTTTTCAGTATATTTACAATGAGTTCCTACTTGGAATTTTACACAAAGCCGCCACTCGGGCTTGAACTTAAAATAATAATAATTTAAACTAAAACTATCTTAATTAAGCTATTTGAAAGATAGAGCCGAAGCTATCAGAAACTAACTACACAGTCCAGTCACATTAATGTGACCATCTGTCAAAAGCCAGAATAACCACCTTTCGCAGAGCGGACTGCTGCGAGACGTGCAGGAAGAGAGTCACATAGGTCCCTGAAGGTGTTCTCTGGGATGTTGAGCCATGCCGACTCTAATGCCGTGGCCAACTGCGCTAGATTACGCGGTTGAGGATCCATGGCGCGAACAACTCAATCGAGATGGTCCCACAGATGCTCGATTGGGTTTAAGTCAGGTGAGTTTGCTGGCCAGGGGAGGACGGTAAACTCATCCTGGTGCTCTTCGAACCACGCACGTACACTGGCAGCTGTATGGCACCTCGCATTGTCCTGCTGGAAGATGCCATCATCCTGAGGAAAAACAATGCGCATGTAGGGGTGAACATGGTCCGCAAGGACAGATGCGTACTTGTATTGATCCATTGTGCCTTCCACAATGATCAGTGAACCTAGAGAATGCCAGGAAAACATTCCCCAGACCATAATGCTCCCGCCTCCAGCTTGGACCGTTCCGGCAATGGTTGCAGGGTGGTTCCTTTCAGAGGTTTCACGCCTTATACGCCAACGTCCATCTGTCCGATGGAGCATAAAACGCGATTCATCCGAAAACGCAACCTGTCGCCACTCAGTGGACGTCCAGCTGCTGTACTGGCGTGCAAATTCTAGCCTTCGCCGTCGATGAACAGCAGTCAGCATAGGTGCACGAACCAGGCGTCTGCTTCGGAGGCCCAGACGCAGCAATGTTCGCTGAATAGTACTTTGGGAGACACTTTTGGTAGCCCCTTGGTTCATTTTGGTGGTCAGTTGCTCAACGGTAGCCCGTCTATCTGCCCGAACGCATCTCCGCAACCGTCGTTCGCCTCTGTCATCTATGGCCCGTGGTGCACCACATTTGCCACGTCGCTGATTTTGGACAGTCCCATTTTGCCATGCACGGTACACTTTTACCACGGCGGCACGCGAACAGTTCACAAACTCAGCCGTTTCGGAAATGCTTCCACCCTTGGCCCGAAAGCCAATGATCATGCGCTTTTGGAAGTCGGATAAATCGCTTCGTTTCTGCATTACGCCAACGATTGAAATGTTTTCCGAAGCCCTCACACACCCTTTATATACGCTCAACTGCACTGTGCTGCCACCTGCCTTCTGTGATTGGTTATTTAACTCTGACATGGAAAGTACGTGGTGGTCACATTAATGTGACTGGACTGTGTAGTTGGCCCATAAGTATTAATTAAATCGGCGAAGCCTAGCAAGGATCTAAGGTATGGCCGAGCGTAGTAACAGCTAAGAGAGACGTAGCCAGAAGGCAAACGCGCGCACGTCAGGGAATCAGACTCTCTCTCCTGAAGTCGGTGAAGTCACGACTTAAATAGTACTTTTTCTCGTTTGCATTAACTGCGTTTCTAAATTTACATTCTGGCAGGAAATTGTAAGCTGAAATTAGAATAAGATAGGAAAGATACAAAACTTAAAATAACTGTTAATAAACTTAGGATAAACCTTACAAGTGTATACATATATATATGTGTGTAAAATATAACAAAATATAATTGGCGACCTCAAAATTAACATTCTAAATTAGGTGCTCTCCCCCTGAATTCACCTGTTCTCCCAAATTCGAGATCAGTTTCGTAACGTTTGAATGCACATACCTCCTGCCCAATCAAATAATTGTAAACCAAAACTTCCTCTAACTCCAACTGAAACTATTAATCCCCCCCCGTCTTCTTTTGAACTGCTGTGTTCTCTTTCGTTTACGCTTTCATCTGCTGGCAATACGCTATTTTTCCATGCTGCTGCTTATTTGCCTGAAATGACGTCGCATCTTTCTATCTGTGCACATAAGAAATTATCGTAATTGCTATGATTAAAGAGTTATTGTCTACAAGGGATTATTCAAATGCGCTGTAAATATGCGAATAAAAATGATAACTGGCTGAATTTAGTTTGGTATCAATCTCTTTCCTCTAGCCTTACCACTCTTCCATCCCAACTGTGCTTCGAAATTGTGACATATATAGGTTTGGTTAAAGCCATGTTTACAATACTGATGCATGACAAATAAAAAGCATCTAATAGTAAAGACAAGCTCTAAGACAATGAGACAGAACTTTGTTTTTAAGGTATACATGTTAATTTTACAACAAAGTAGATTTCCAATTAATCATGCAACTGCGTTTTCATTTTTTCGTGGAATCGGAATTAATTCCCAACATTTTTTTTAATTACAATGCATTGTCATTAACAAGATGAAAGAAAAGTTTTTGAAACTCTGACTAATTATCTTAAAAAATTATCTTCCCTTACGTTTACTTAAAAGAAATGTATAACTTAAATACTACTTGTTACTTTTACAGTATACGAAAATTTAGAGCACCGTGAAATCTTTTCATTCATATATCATACATTTTTAAGTAATGAGTGAAGCTTTAGTTGCAGTAATCATTATGTTAGTTAAGCTTCGATAGCATTATACAACGATTTCAGCATTTGTATCTGTTCAACAGTCAGATTCCCGCAGCATAGACTTAAATATAACACCCATATTTAAGAATGATTGTTTATGTGAAGTAGTTTCAATTTCTCTCACAGTTTTGCAAAACGTAAAGAATTATAAAATTCCGTAATTATCATTTCATATTAATAAGAATTCTGAAAAAAAGAAACTATGAACATCTCCTTTTAACTAAAACAAATTGAGATATGTATATATGAAATCGTATGAATTATTCTGTAATATCGCAAATCGCAGATTTTCATTTTTGCAACTTAATAAAGTAAAAAGAACAAATTTTAAATTTCTGCAACTTTCAAAGTATCTTCATATGAATATACAGCGATCCAAGCTGAGAATGAATCATATTCTTCTTCTAATTAATACAATGAATTTCTAGTGGTATTAGTTGCAGTTTTCAATTTTGCGGGCTCATACACATCGCACATAAAGAAAGGGAGAGACAGATTTATATATTCTGTTCTACTGGGCCTCTTGACGAAATTTAACTTGCGTAACATAAGTATTCTGACACAAAATCGTACTTCTTCTGATATGACATTTTTTACATATTTCGATTCTATGTTTCAAATTATTCCAAAGTGGAACGTTTTATAAAAATTTGTATTTTTTAGTAATTTTAATAAATTTTAGAAAACTATTTTGAATTTCAACTTATAAAACATTAGTTGTAATCATCAAATTCATCACCTTAACGTAGTTGTATTTCTATGCGTACCCTCAAAAACTTAGAGTATTTATAGAAAATTTCCCAAGGTATACTTGAATTTATATATTGGAGTGTTTTGAAATTTGGCAAATTTGTTATAAGCGATAATAACGCCAAATCTGACGGACTTTGTTCAAATTATTCGAAAGAATGAATGATGTACTCTTTTTCCGCTCGTGCACATTGAAGGAAAAGGAAAATGGGTTACCATAAATTAAGAATTTTGCGAAGTGCATTATTCTTGGCGCAAAATGAAAGAAATGCCGCAAAATAAATTTTTAAATTTCTCATCAAATTTTAAAAATTTAATATTTAAGCATAATTTGAGTCGTAGACTTAAAATATGGGAAAAAGTCCAGATTTTTGTCAAAATACCTATATTAGAACAAATTGAGACATACATATGTGACTTCTATATGTATATAGAAGTCAAATATGTATTCTTAGTAACGCTTTCTAGCCATGAAAAACGCAAATTAAATTTCGTCGATCGGCCCAGTAGAACGGGAGAAGAGAACTGTACCCTTTTATTTATTTATTTATTTTTCTGCGGAGTGTACCAGTTTACATATATATTCATTTATTTGATATATATTATATTGTTCTTATTATTATTTTAGTTTTTTCATGTTGTATAATATAAAAATATCATATTCAATCTTGAGCTGAAGAACAGAAAAATACTTTCACAACACCGAAACAGTTTGCTGTTTCTTCGTCTTATGTTACTGCTTTCCATTATAATGAATATCAATATACATTCAATTCATATTCATTATAATGGAAAGCAGTAACATAAGACACATAAAAAAAAGCTGATAATGGGAAGATAGTTTCTGTCACATAAACTATATACCAGATATAAATCTGACTACGAAGTGAAAAATATTGTTGCGTTTATACGGGTTCGTAGATTTGAGAGTATCCGATGAAAACACGATGCAGAACAGTAAAAAGCACAATTTATTTACAGGAATCACTATTTACAGCACAGTTCCAAAATTACCTTTAAAAGCGTCGAAAATCTACAATAAATACGCTGAAACAATCAGCAACACAGCTTCAGGCTGTAACTGTAAAAGTAGCTTCACGGCAACACTAAACTTATAATAAACACCGTGGAACAATCACCAATACACTGTCAAGCTATACTGTAAAGATAGCTTCACGGCAAAGCACTATCTCGATTGCTTTCCGTTCACAAAACTCTCGCGTAGCTTAGCACTCACAGTAAGCACAACGCTCACACTACTTCACAATCTGTTCGCAACTACTTCACAATCTTCACAATCTACTCGCAACTAACTCAACAACTCCTCAAGGGTTTATATAGCTTTTCTTTAAGTTCGACACGTTTCGAGAAATATCTCGACAGGAAGTTATTCTAGAAGCTTCCCGATTGGACCATGGGATATCGCCAATTTTGTCGCCAAATGGGCGATAAAGTCGCCAATCTGGCAACCCTACCATACACTATTTTATGGCAACCCTAGTGCTATGCCGGAAAGCTGACATACAGGCGCAACCTCCGAATTTTTCGTAACAATATATTCCTATTTGCAGAAACTAACTTTTTGCTTTGATTTCCTTGTTTTCAGCCAGTCTGATAAATCTGAAACTTTTAAACTTTTAGGAAGTCATTTATGATGCAGTCATGAGGTGTGATGTTGATATCAGAAAATACATCATGCAAAATGTACTTCTTTCCGGGGGCAGCACAATGTTCCCTGGCATGGAGCAGCGTTTGCACCACGAACTGAAACATATGTGTCCTTTTGATGTACACATCTGCGCTCCAAAAGAAAGAAGGTATGCTGCTTGGATTGGAGGTTCCATTCTAGGATCTTTGTCAACGTTCCGGGACATCTGCGTCACACGTTCTGAGTATAATGATTACGGACCTCGAATTGTACACAGAAAATGCTTCTGATACATTGCAACAGTGTTGGATAAATTTTAACCAATATTATATATTTTGTGGCAAAATAATTAAAATCTATTTTATGCTGCAGGCTGTTGTTGACTCATTTTTTTACCTCGAAAGCAAACCCATTATTAAAAGCGGTTTTTTTTTCCCTCCTTTTTATTTTATTTTAGTTTCTTCGAAACGAAGTCTTATGATCAGACAGTTTTATATAGAATCATTTGAGAAATTCACTTAATAACTCATGTTAAAACCTTTTTTTTTTCAACTCTTTATTAATTTGCATTATTATGTTCTTTCTGAATCCAAATAAATATTATCAACAAAAAACGACATTCTGCATGCAAGAGTTATTAATTAAATAAATGCATTTAAAACTAA
>KK112970.1:256928-270493 GCA_000611955.2 Stegodyphus mimosarum | reverse complement strand
ATATATATATATATATATTGGTTCGCAATACTTCTAATGCTAGCACGCAATTACATTCTGTAGAGATTATTGCAATTACATAATGTAGAAATAAAATAAAATGTCGCTAAAAGTAAAGCGCTAAGAATCTGCTGTCCTTAACGCCAGAAATTGCCAGAAACGAAATTGGGTGTGGTTAGTTGTAGTACCAGGAACAAATTTGGGTGTGGTTAGAGCACGTCAATCTCTAAGCCACGACTACTAAGGGCATGCTTTTCCCCTTTTTTTAGCTTCACTTGGACTGAGCGGAGGGCATCTCCATGTATTCTAACCTAGTTGTCCCAAACCATTAAACCGCGGTCGCAGAAAAGTCATATTTCACGAATAAGGGAAGGCAAATTGCGTATTCCTACCTCTCTCCAGATCAAAACACGTCTATAGTCACTGTTGGTCAGTGAAGACTCAGGTGTTACGCAAACACATTGAAACAGGCGCCTGGGCTGAAGCCACATCCTGTATAGAATTTAGTTATAATTCCAGCATAATCTTTACTGGCATAACATGATTGTGTTTAGTACATTTTCAGTAGGCATAACCTTGTGTCAGATGTGCTTTGAGGAGTCTTCGTATCCTTTTCTCGATGAGAAACCATGTCGACGAGGAATAATTCGCAAGCTGCTGTTATAGATGCTTCTTGATGGATGCTACGACCCGAACTGGCCGTTCAGATTAGGTGACGCAGTCACGTTCCAGGTTCCTGGGCGAGGCCCTACCCTGCGTGTAAGCTAGTGAAGCGGCGTGCATAACTTTAAATATTGAGCATAGCATAATCTTTTGAGAGTAGCAATTTGAAAGTGAGTAATGGCTATTGTGGATGACAGAGAAGACTTTTTGTAGGTAGATAGAGATGACGATCGAGATTTTGATAGCAATAAAAGATAAGCAGAATGGCTGAAGTCTTGAGAGGTCCATTTGATGAGAGCATAGTTATTTTCACCAATCTCCCGCGAGGCTGAGGGATAAACTCCACTTCAGTCTTCCGAGATAAGCTGGCTATGGCGAAATGTTGATACGTCCTTCCATGTCGGTTGCTGCTGGTCCTCTGAGCTTTGCTAGGTGTGCTGGCTGAGTATCTAAGGAGGAGAAGTCCAGTCCAGTCCAGTCCAGTCAAGTATTGCCGGAATATGGTAGCAATTGCACGATGTGTCCGGCTCCTGATAATTTGCCCAAAAGGCACATGATATGGGTAGGTCCAGGTAGGTGAAATACATACACGAAAAAGGAGGGGGGTGACCATGTATCACCAGGTTTAGAAAAACCAAAAATGATCACAATCGGCGCAGCGACAAGGAGAGAGAAAACGCAAAACCAGACAAATGGCCTAGAGCGCAAGAAATATAAAACGCATAATATGAAATTAAATACAGACACAAATATAAAATACAAACATAAAGAAATACAAATATGCAATGATAAAAATACAAATATGCAATGATAAAAATACAAATACAAAAATAGTGAAAATAAAGTTGAATAAGTAGAATATATACATTACGTACAGACCAGCAAATAGCTAGCAAAAGTAAGTGTCAAGTGCTTTACGCGGGAAAGTTTAAATTACATATATGTGCGGCATAAGGTCTGATATATCTGTCCTCTATGAGAATTTCATAGTCAAGGGTGTTGAAGATCTCCAGGTGTGGGCAAGTGAGAGCCTTGTTGAAGAACTTGTCATTAATTCGAAGAAGATAATCTTTGACAGTTTCAATCTTTAAATCTCTGTGTAACATATCGTTGGACACAAAGTAATGGGCATTCGTAATCAGCCGTAAAAATTTGTTTTGCATAACTTGTATTCTGTAGAGGTCGCGTGATGTAAAAGCTGCCCAGGCCGGGGAGGCATAAGAGAAAATAGGGCGCACTATTGCCGTATAAAGGTGCTTCTTACGTAACAAATCCAGTTGCGAATACTTTCCTAAAAGCGGCATAAGGCTTTTCATAACAATTACGGTCTTGTTTCGGATGTGATTGAAGTGATCAGTCCACGTAAATTTGTGATTAAAAACCACACCTAGGTAATTGGCCTTTTTTACAATTGGGACTTCTACGTCGAAAAGGGTAAGTCTGACATTTAAGGACTTTTTAGCCTTCTTCTTGCTAATAATGAGTAATTGCGATTTAGTTGCATTTATGGCGATTCGCCATTTGGTGCACCAATGCTCTATGTGCGGAATTGTTTCTTGAAGTTTAGCAATTGCAATGGCCGGACTTAGGGATCTCACCGCCAGCGCCGTATCATCGGCGTAGCACCCCAGGTAATTATTTAATCCAGTAAATGGTTTCGGGAAATCTGACACATAAAATAGATATAAAATTGGGCCAAGAATAGAGCCTTGGGCCACACCGGCATTTAATCTTCTCTGCGTAGAAGTATCTTGTTATTAACAAAAATTTTCTATTCTTGTCCGATATTAACAAAAAATTTTCTATCTTTAATAAATGAGTATATAAGTAAAGTCATCTCCCGATCAAAGTCATTTGCAATTAGCTTGAAGATAAGCCCCTCATGCCAGACGCGGTCGAAAGCTTTCGCCACGTCCAGCATGAGGAGGGCAACTTTTTGATGGTTATGAACAGCAGAGCCGATGAATTCCACTAATCTGACTAACTGCTTCGTAGTAGATAATGACTTGCGGAAACCAAACTGCTCGGGAGGGAGCTTTTCAAGATATTTTTCCATGCGTTTCAAGATCACCTTTTCATATATTTTACCCAATCCGGGTAGCAGACTAATTGGGCGGTAACCGTCCGGCTTTGTAGTATCTTTTCCAGACTTGGGGATAACTATAATTTTTGCGGTTTTCCATTTTGTTGGAAAATAGTTATTCTGCAGACATGCATTTAAAATACTTGCGTATTTGGTAATAATGTTTATAGGTAAATTCTTGATGGTAAAATTAGTAATAGAGTCGTACCCGGGGGCTTTCCGATTCTTTAACCTCCTTATAATTTCAGAAATTTCAAATGGAGATGTGAACTCCGTCTTGTTGCGCACAGATGGACCTGTGAGATAGTCTTGAACGCAGTAGCGAACATCATAAACAAAAGAGTAATCACAAGGATTCTCATTTGGCAGGAATTGTTTTTCGAAATGTTCAGCTAACATATCGGCTTTTTCTTTGTTGATAAGAGCGATTTTGTTCCCATCGGAAATGGGCTTATTTACTGGTGAGCTGCGCTTGAGCTTTCGAATAAATGACCAAAATTCGTGGTTGGGTTCATTGAAGCTGGCGATTTTGTCATTCCACCTTTCAATACGATATTGCTTTATTTGGACTCTAATTTGCTTATTTAATCTATTAAGTTCTTTCTTGATACGCGGGTCCCACGAGCGGTTCCATTGCTTGCGTAATCTGTTCCGTATCTTGATATCTTCACGAATATGACGGGGGAGAATGTCCGGATTTTGTTCGCACGGGATTTTACGAGTAGCATTCGTGAAGGCACAGTTAATCCGGTCCGTGAGTGCATTAATCGCACGGTCAATATCAGTTGTAGTCCGCAGGGGTCCGAAGTGTGGCAAGCATTTACATTGGCAGGCATAGGGGAGGGGAGGGGGTTCAGAGCCATACTTTTAGAGGATAGGCTGAGCAGAAACGGGGGGAGGGGTTAATAGATTCTGAAGCATTTGATTGGCCGTGAAGGTGTTTTAGCGAATTTCTTGGACTTAGAAAAATTTTTACAATTTTTGGTACTTTAGCGTATATCAGTACTTAGAGCAATATTTGAGCAGTTTGCATAGAGAGAGCCTAATTTAGTTATACCTATTATTGAAATATCAGATTGATTTTAGACATATTATCTTATTGCTTTTAATATTGCTCCTGGCCTTCTGCTATTTAGCGGATCATTGACATCATAGTTTAAAAGAAGGATGCTATCATTTTGTACTTTGTTTATGTTTCTGAAGAATTTTTGGCAATTTTTGCCATGAAGGTTCTAATTAATTTAACTTTTAGTTCCCTATGGATGTCTTCGTTGCAAATGTACCGTCCGCTATTTGTTATTTGCCTTAGAATAATATTCTGCAATACTTGCAGCTTGTTAACATGTATTTTGCTGGCAAAACCCCATACAGGACAGGCATACGTAATAATGGAACGCAACATGGCTTTATAGAGTAGTAACTTATTATCTATAGATAAAACTGAGTTCCGAGAAATTAAGGGGGTGAGTTTAGCTATAGCACCTCGGAACTTGCTAACTAATTAATTGTGTTACGTGTGGGTTCCAAGTGAGATTCCTATCCAAAATAACTCCTAGGTATTTTACTTGCTTAGCTCATGGGATAGTTGTATCATACATTTTTATGTATTCTTCTATTCTCCTTTTTTTTCGGTAAATAGGATAGCTTCAGACTTGCTCACATTAATCATAATTTTCCATTTTTTAAGCCAGGCTTCTAGTGCATGTATGTGAATTTGTAATGAGTTGGTAATCTGATTTAGAGATGCATTTTTTGCTAAGATCGCAGTATCGTCTGCATACATGGCAAGTGTAGTGTATGGTGTATGTGGAATGTCGTTCACATATAATAAAAAGTATATGGGTCCTACAAGGGACCCTTGTGGGACCCAGGCGTAAATAGGCCGTTTTTCTGAGTATTTTTGTTTATAGCGAACGACAAAGTGTCTCTCATAGAGATAAGATTTAGTGATGTTAATGATGTAACCTGGGAATCCCAGGTTGATTAATTTGTAGAGTAAGCCGTCTAACCAAACTCTGTCAAATGCCTTCGATATATCGAGAAAGAGAGCTCCAGTGCTTTCCTTGTTTTTGAAGCCATCAGCGATGTATTCCACTACACGGTACAGCTGGTGAACAGTTGAATGTTTGCAGCGAAATTCATGTTGCTGATTTATCAGGATTTTGTGAGCATTGATGTGTTCCATTATTCTGTCTTGGACAACAGCTTCTGCGATCTTGCTTAAATTGGATAGTAGGCTCACTAGTCTGTAGGAGGTAGCTTCTTCCGCTGGTTTGCTGGGTTTAAGGATGGGAACCACTACAGCAGTTTTCCATTTTTTAGGAAAGTAGCCGAGCTTGAGCATTCCATTAATAAGATTTATGAATTTGAACAGCATAACGTGTCCCATTTCCTTGATCATTTTGTTGCTCACCTCGTAGATGCCAGGGCTTTTCTTGATTTTCCTCTTCTCGATATATCGAATTAATTCAGAGGGCTTAGCTAGACGAATGTTGTCCGTGTGTGGCTGTGAGAAATATAAGTTGTTCGTGTAACTTACTGAGCGTTCTGTTGTTGTGTCTATAATTTTGTTAGTGCGAAACTTAGATACGTAGTTATCAGCTAGTGACTCAGCTTTCTCAGTTTCGGTGTATGCGATTCCGTTGGGGCCATTAAGGGGCGGAATATTTGTGTAGCATCGTTTATATTTGAAGGAGGGTTTCCATATAAAATTATCATCACTTGAGAGGCTCTCCAAATATCTAAACCAATCATTTTGTGAGTGTAGGTTAGTTTTTCGCCTGACTCTTTGACGAAGTTCATTCATAAGTTTTTTGTCCATTGGGCAACGGGAGCGTTTCCATGTTTTCCTCACTCTATTTCTATCTGAGATGAGTTTTGCTATCTCAGGGTCTCTGTTTCTTTTGCTTTCATTAACTTCTTTGCTATTACTTTTCATGGTAGTAATCATAGTGCTTGTGAACTCGTCTACTAATGCGTCAATCTCATTCTCACTTTGTAATGTTGGTATAGTGTACTGCGTGTTGTTTAGAGCTTTGGTATAATTTACCCAGTTGGTTATAAGGGCTCTTCTGTGCCATGTGCTATAATTGCTGATAGTAACTTCCATGAGCACAGGATTGTGGTCAGATGAAAGTTCACATAGGCTCTAGATGTTCATTGGAGCATTGATATTTTTCATTATGAAAAAATCAAGGGTGCTGGCACTATCAACATTATAGCGTGTTGGGTAGCTTGGAGCTGCAATCTGAAGTCTTGCCTTATCGGCTAAATTTTTTATAATGGCTCCGTATCTATTATTGTGCCTGCAGTTCCACGTTCTGTGTCGTGCATTGAAATCTCCACCGAGTATAATTCTGCTATTTATTTTGGATAGGGCAGTTAAGTCGGCCGAAATATGCCTGTGAACTTTGTGGGAGGGGAGATAGGTGGAGATGAAAGTGATTGGTCGTTGCGTGTATGGTATGATCGTGATAGCTAGGGCCTCAGCGGCTGAAAGCTGTGGGAGTGTTGTTTCGTAGTGAGCGAAGGTACGCTTAATGAGGATCATAAGTCCACCAGATGGTCTGTTTCCAATATTGCTTCTTTCTTTCCTATAGCAATCACAGCTGCTAACATTGAAATTGATTTGTGGGCTAAGCTTGGTTTCTTGTAGGAAAAGTATATCAGGGCGGTACACCTCTATAAAATCTCTAAGTTCGTTGAATTTAGTTCTTAAATTTTTAGGCAAAGTGAACGGAGAGTTTTTGAAAATCTTCCCGCAATCACCTGACGATCACAGGACTCTGACTACGCTGTTCAACGTTGAGAAAATTGAGCCCTATATTATAAATGAGAAATATAAGCGGCCAATCAAAGTTGTGCTCAGAGGTCTTCCCACCAATGCTGACAAGGCAGAAATTGCGCAATCAGTAACCGACAGAGGCTTCTTAGTGCAAAAGGTTGCACAGCTTACCAAACACCGCACAAGAGCACCCATGCCGCTGTTCCTGTTGACACTTATGCAGTCGCAAAATATCGAGGAGATATACGATCTAAAGGATCTGATGCTTTACATAGTGTCGGTTGAAAAATATATATCAAAGAACCAGGTGCCACAATGTCATAACTGCCAGAAGTAGCACCATTCTTCTGAAAACTGTTTCTTCCAGCCGCGCTGTGTTAAGAGAGCAGAAAACCACAGATCAGCTGACTGCTCCATCATTGGAAAGACAGAGGATCCAAAATGCGTAAACTGCTCAGGAAAGCATCCATCATCCTATCGTGGGTGCCCTAAATTTCCGAAAAATAAGCCTGCTATGCCACGAAGGAGTACTGTCAAACCTGGAGTCAGCTTCGCCCAAGCCCTGAAAGCAAATGAGAATAAGGAGTCTAAAACTCAAAGTATGGATCCAAAATCCAATATACCCCCTACTACTGCTGAATTTCCCCTGCTTGAAAAACCAAAAATATCTGAAAATAATAGTAATCAGAATAAGTTTAATAATAATTATGTAAATAGTCCCAATGCTGATATTTTTGAATTCTTTAAATGTATGAAAGAAATGCATAGTATATTTGGCAATAATAACATCAATAGAATGAGCAAAATCTTTAAAAAATACTTACCCAAATTAAAAGCCCATAATGATAATATAGATAAATTATTTGTGTATTTTGAAATGCTATCTGAACTTAATGGCTAGTAGAATTAATGGTACTGAAAATATTTCAATAGTTACATGGAACGCAAATGGCCGTTGTTATGGGTGTAGTTCGTCTTGGTGGTTGTGGTGGGTGGAGCTACCTGGTCACGTGAGCCAATGGAGGAGCTGAAAAGGAAGTACAACTGAAGGCAATACAGGCGTTGGCTAATAATAGGCTATGTAGGAGTATTCCTTAGGATTTTAGTTAACATACGTAAAAGAATTAATTTTAAGGTTTAATTTTAGGGTTTAATTTTAGGGCTTAAACATTTTTAACTATTGTAGGTGCAACTCACAAAGAAAGTCAAAAACAAAGTTTGAAGTTAATATTAACTTGTATGTTAATGCACTATATTAAGAGCGACCAGTATTCTTATCTGGAAAATAATTACATTATTATATATATCCTTTTTTTAATTTATGTTCAAGGAGAAGTAGATATATAAGCACAGAAGCTGTCGAACTGGTGAGCTGCAAGGCAAGGTATATTACACAGAAGGGATATATAAAAAATTAAGATGAGAGAATTTATGCAAGCACGAATCCTTTTGCAATAATAAATATTACAAAGTCATTTACATAATACTAAAAGAGAACCCAATAAGACGACAAATGGAATGAATATACATTAAAGTAAAATATTAATTAGGAAAGATTATACACAAATAAGGAGCAAGTACAAGTCACGAAATATTTACAAACTATGCAGTGGTTACTCAGTTGTCAGATAAATAATAGACATAGGGCGTACAGCATTAATAGGATCAGATGCATCATAATCTGGGATATAAATAACTGCATTATTGATATTGAATTGACTATCAAGGAAGTTCTTGGCTAGCCTACAGTAATATGTACGAATATATTCAATATTCAGTTCATGGTGTATTCTATTGTTTCTAACATACCAAGGTGCATTTGAAATCTGCCGCAGAACACCGTTCTGGGCAGTTTGAAGTTTTTTACGATTCGAAAGACATGAGTATGCCCATACAGGGCAGGCATAACTTAACAAGGGACGCATAATGGTTTTGTAAATGAGTAGCTTGTTGTCTAATGATAAAACGCTATTTCAAGCAATTAAGGGGCAGAGTTGAGCTTTACGTGCTCGAAATTTCTTAATAATAGATGTAACGTGTGGCGACCATGAGAAAGTTTTACAGAGGATCACCCCTACGTAAGTGACTTGCTTGGCCCAGCGAAGCATAGTACCACAGAATAGCAAGTTTTTTCTAATATTTTTCTTTCACGTGAGCAAAATAGCTTGGGTTTTTTCCAGATTGACTTGTATCTTCCACTTAGTCAGCCTGATCTCTAGTGTACGTATATGTTCTTGTAAGCGTTGGATTACTGGACTAAGAAATGCGCTTTGTGCCAGGATCGCTGTGTCATCAGCATACATGGCAAGTATAGTGTTGTCGGTGGTGGGTATGTCGTTCATATAAATATTATAGAGTGTGGGGCCCAAAAGGGACCCCTGTGGGACGCCTGCCAGTATGGCACGGCTAGTGGAATATGTACCAGAAACATGAACGACAAAGTGTCTACCTGTTAGGTAGGATTTAATTATGTTTGTGATTTTGTAGATTAACGCATCCGGCCATACACGATCAAACGCCTTGGCTATATCCAGAAATATTCCACCAGTTATCTTCTTCTTTTGCTTGCCTTCTGTAATCATCTCTACTACTCTGTAGAGTTGGTTGGTTGTCGATAGTTGCTTTCTGAATCCGAACTAGCAGGGAATAAGAATATTGTTTTCTTCCAGGTGCTGATTAACTCTGGAGAGAATAACAGCTTCAACAACTTTGCTGATGCATAACATAAGACTTAGAGGTCTGTACGATGATGGTGAGGTGGACGGTTTACTTGGTTTAAGAATGGGC
The DNA here is from genome assembly GCA_000611955.2 of Stegodyphus mimosarum. NCBI lineage: Eukaryota > Metazoa > Arthropoda > Arachnida > Araneae > Eresidae > Stegodyphus > Stegodyphus mimosarum. Next base: position 261,176 of record KK112970.1, on the reverse strand, counting down.
GTAATGGCCGCCAGCTTCCATGAATTAGGAAAATGTTGAGTTTGCAGAATACTATTGATGAGTTTGGTAAGCATAAACATAATTTTGACTGGAAACTTCTTGATCATAACGTTCGTAATTTTGTCAAAGCCAGGGCTTTTCTTGTTCTTCAGCTTTTTGATATAGCCACAGACTTCTGATGGCATGACTGGTGCAATGTTGTTTGCGTGTGTTTTTGTAGTATAGGTGGAATGAAAAACTTTAATTTGTTGTTCAGTAACAGTGTCGTGTATGTCATTAGGACGAAACTGAGACTCCAGAAGTTGCGCAAGCAGTTCTGCCTTCTCAGCGTCAGTGTATTGGATCCCATTCGGGCTATTAAGGGGCGGAATTTTATTGTGGCTTTTCTGGTACCGAGCAACAGCTTTCCACAGGGAGTTATCCTCTACAGAGAGCGAGTTGAGGTAATTAGTCCAGTTGAGTTGTGATTCTTTATATATTAAGGACCTGACTGCAGCATTGAGGCGGTTGAGTCTTTGTTTATCAGAAGGGTTCCTCGTCCTTTGGAATTGCCTTCTTGCAGCATTTCTTTGTTTAACAAGGTTAGATCGCTCCTTAGATCTTGGCTTCCTCTTATAGGGAGCCTTCTTTAGTGACTTATCATAAGCTTGCCTTATTTTCACTGTAAACTCCTCGACAAAACTGTCAATAGCATTACCTGAGTGTAATGCTGGCATTGTGTAATGAATGTTGTTGAGAGCTTTGGCAAATAATCGCCAGTCAGTTATAACGGCTCTTGTGTTTGGTGTAGTATATCTGCTGATATCCAAGTTCAAACGAACTGGGTTGTGATCTGAAGACAACTCATCCAGTACGGTCACATCCAGTGGATCACTGGTGTTTCGTAGGAGAAAGAAGTCCAGGATGCCAGTAGAACCAGCAGTAGACCGTGTTGGGGTTTGAGGAGCTGCTATTCGTAATACTGCTGCACGGACCAAGTTGAATATTACCTTTCCTGTTGAATTTGAGTTATAGCAGTTCCAAAATCTATGTATTGCGTTTAGATCTCCACCAATAATTATGTATTTTCCAAGTGTAAGTAAAACGTTCAGGTCGTTTGCGACTCAAGAACTATTACGTGAAGGTAGTATATACGTGGAGATACAAATGTATGTTGTGGACGTGTTGGTTGTGAATGCAATAGCTGAAGCCTCTACGACTGAAAGCTGTGGAATTTGTATTGGATGGTGAGGTAAGCAGCGTTTTACGAGCAGAGCACTGCCTCCACTTCTGCGTCTAGGATATTGATTAGCTCTGTCGAATCTATAGACCAGGTAATTAGGTACATAAACCGGAGCATTTGGGCCGAGCTTGTGTTCTTGCAGGAACGAAAGATCGGGAGAGTACTCATTTACAAAGTCTTTTAACTCAGGTATTTTTTGATTTAAACCATTAGCGTTCTATGTTATAATATTAATACAAGATTGAACAACACTATTCATTATGTACACTTGCAATAGAACCAAAAATTTCTTCAAATAATGAAAACAAAATAAACAATTTATCAATAGCATTTTCAAAATTGTGAAATTCAGGTAATTTCCCTTTAATCTTTTGCATGATATTATACAATGATATACCAGAGAATAAACTAAGTTCTTTCATAAATTGGAACAAATCATAAAAAAGTCCAGTCCTTGTTTTTAGGGGTCCTGTCTGCACCTCCCTCCTTCTTTTGAATAACAGTATTATCAGAATTAATATCAGATTTAGCTACTGAGCTATTAGAAACACTACTGGGTTGCTTCGCATCCTGATTTTTTACAGCAGCAGCATATGACATGGGAGGAGTAACTTTACTCTGCTGATCTGTGCCAGCTTTTTTTGAACATTTACAACATTTTTAAAAGTAGCAGAATTTGAACCAGATTTGGTGTCAACATTTTTAGAATTAGAAGCAGCAGGGAATTTCGGACACCCTCGAAAATTCGCGGTGTGCCCACTTTGTTTACAGTTACAGCACATCGGGTTATCAATGTGCTCTGCAGAACAATTTTCAGAGCGGTGAAGCCCGGCACATTTAACACATCTAGATTTCAATTTGCATAACTCAGAAGAGTGATGGAAATGTTGGCAGTTGTGACACTACACAACACCTCCATGCACTTTATATGGTGTAACCGTCACATAGAAATACATTAAATAATTCAGATTATGATTTTTTTCAATACCAGGAAAGTTTTCAATTTGTGCCTGGAAGAGGGGCAATGGTGATTTACCCTTAAGTCTGTACATCTATGAAACATTTCTAACTTTATATCCCATATTAATTAACTCTTCATGAATTTCATTTTCAGGGCAATCTATCGGCAATCCCCGAATAACAACTTTTATGGGTCTTTCCATTTTGGTCGTAATTATATAATGTTCAACTTCCTTTTCATCCAAATAACGCGTAATGTCGCAGTGATCATTTTCAGGTTTGGGGAAGATCTTAAGGAATTCACCATTGACTCTTCCTGCAAATTCAAGTTTTGTATCAGCTCTTAATTGTTTCAAAAAGTCAGAAAATTTAATATCTGGCTTAGCCATAATGGGTTTAATTTTGAGCTTCTGAGCAGCTGCATTAACCTGTTAAGCCGAGGAATTAACCTCGGAATTACCATCATCCAATTTGTCAGAAACTTTCAAGTTTTCAAATTTATTTTGAACTGGTAAGTCCATATTAGGTTTAACAATTTTAGAAGGGCGTATAGGATTTCTGGGCTGGACAAAGCCCTCGTTATCAGCAGATTCTGTTAAACTACGTTTATTTCTACGAGAGGATCTCTTACTTTTAGGATTTTTAACATTTTTGTCATTAATTTCAACAATACCACTATCAGTATCACAATCAATAATCATAACTGCATTTTTACCATCACTAACATTACAAACAGTATTAGAATCATTCAAAGGATCATTAGCAAATTTTTCTGCAACTAGGTCATTTATACTAGCGTTAGCATAATTTGGATTTAATTTGCCAAAGGATTCGCACTTACCTCTATAAATCTGTAGGAGTCCATCAGCAATGCCTCGCTGCTGTTGACATTTAATCATTGAGATCACGCTTGTAATCTTCATATCAAGAATTAATCCTTCAAAAATCGTTCACTAGTTTCCATATGCATCTTGATTTTCTCAGCATGATGAAGTGCTTGAATATAATCCTTTAACGTGTACGTATCCTTGTTTAATAATTCACTCCAAGTTTTATCCAAAATTCGATCTGCGAACGTGCACACCTCATCCGGGGTCCAGAGAGATGCTGTCGAACGGCTTCAGCAATCACGTTGTTTTCCATATCACAGATGACGGTACTTAATTTCCCGCCAAAACACACTTAAACAGTATCCTTTGTCTAAAAGAGGATCTAACAGTGTTTGGCCCAGTCGACTTGTGCTTGTTTACGTAATAGAGTCCTGACTTATTCATTCAGTTGGTTCATGGAGGCTTTAACTGTAGGACATCTACAGCTTTGGGGCTGCTTGCGTGCAAGATTTCTCTGACGTATTAATGCTCTTATCTTACTGTTTTTGTAGCTCACAGACTCCTTGGTAACTTTACTGTTTTTTCTAAGGGCATCAGTAAGTTCTTCTGTGAAATCCTTAGTGTAAGCGTCTAACTCATTTCTCGACTCTATCGTATAGGTCGGGTAGTGCGTGTTGTTTAGAGCTTTGGCATAACCTGCCCAGTTAGTAATAAGGGCTCTTTTGTGTGGTGTACTGTAGGTATTGGTGCGTATTTCCATAATAACCGGATTATGATCCGATGATAGTTCTTGAAGACTCTCAACGTAGTTAGGAATGTTGAGATTTTTTATATAAAGAAATCTATAATTGATGGTCTACCAATACCACAGTGTGTTGGTCAGTGAACTAATCGTTCAGTTTTCTTGGGCACTTGGGCGCAGCCCTATCCCAGTGTAACTTGTTTTTCATTTTCCGAACATTAGGTAGCATGATGAGGAGATACCTAAGTCCATTAGATGTTGTAGTGATAGGAAAATTTTGTAGTTGTTCCAAATTTTGCTGACACGCGTCGACGATTACTTCCGAGAGAGATTAGCCGAGAAAGTTGGAGCTGAGTGCCGAGCTGGCGTTGGAGTTGTGAGAAGGAGGAGGAGTCAGTGGTAAGAAGGCAGAAGGTGATTGGGTAGCAGATGATTCTCAGTATGCTAGGGGAAGGGCCTCTTTTCAGACCATACGAATTTACTGGAATAGCTGA
>KK112970.1:224436-250374 GCA_000611955.2 Stegodyphus mimosarum | reverse complement strand
TTTTTTTTTTTTTTTTTTTTTTTTTTTTTTTAAAGCAAAAGATGAGAAAGATGGGCATTGGACTCGAACCCTGGACCTCTCAAATGAGCTTCGAGTATGCTTCCAATTACACCACAACGATAAGCGGAAAGGAGGAAGCAAATACCTTACAATGCTTTTCAAATTACTCACTGAAACTGTAACGTTTAAGGAAAAGAGTCTTAGAGTCGTAAAACAGTTTCAGAAATGTTCAGCGTTATAAATAATAAGCATAATTTGATAAATTTTAGCATATTTCTTATATAAGATTCATTTTTTTAAATAAAACACTATCATCTTTTTTTTTTCTTTTTCCTCAAGCACCTTATCTTAAAAGCGAAAGTAATTTAAATTTCATGACGCAAAAGTCGAATCACATTTTAGAGTTGAATAAATAAAAGCTGTTTCTTGAAAAAAATGTCTAGAAAAATAGCTTTCTTATTTAAAGACAGCTTAGAAAACTGCTGAATTGTAATATAAGAGTTAAAAAATAAGGTAGAGCTTTGAAATATATATTAGTCTTCATTAAAGAGCCATTTCGTAAGCACTTCTACCTCCTTCCGTTCCCAACTATTCAAAAGTTCTTTATTTTCATTTTTAATATTAAAAGTAGGGTAGGATAAAAGTTGTATAAAATCTGCATTTTTTAATATTAAATTTCATAAAGATGCTTCATTAAAAGTGGCAGTAGAATACTCATAAGAAGAGCTTAATTAAGCCCGAATTTACATTACTTTCATTGCCATTAAAAACGAATGTAAAGAACAAATTAGAAAATCTTTAAGTAGAGCTAATTAATTTAAAGTGTTATACAGAATATCTATACTATTAAAACATGTGCTCATCTGTCTGTTTGTTTGTGGCATTTACCTCTTCCGGAACGGAGGGGAATTGAGCTTCGAAAGAGGTACCCCCGGATTCCAAAAATCCGTGGGAAGCCATTTTGTCTACTTTCATCTTCGTACGAATTCAATTAGCGGAAATATAAATGAAAAACTCAAAAACGCTAATTTTCGCCCTCATTTTCCCGAATGCAACAGTATATAGCGGTGGAGATAAAAATCTCCGTTTGTTGGAAAATTTCTGCCACTGCTCCCTTTCAAATTGTAGAGTTTCTTAGTAAAAAAATTCTATGTTTTTTAAAATATGAAAGAAAAATAGAATTGCCAAATATTAAACGTATTATTCCCGATTCCGACAATTCGTGGAAAGTATTTCGACTGTTATCATCTTTAAATGGACTTTAATCACCGGCGAAAAGCTCTGAAAAAGCTAATTTTCGCACTCATTTTTCCGAGTGGCAGCAGTCTTGCGAGCTGGAGATAAAAATCTGTTTCATTTCTTTTTTGTGTTGCCACTTTTCGATTTCAAATAGTAGAGTTTGTTGATGAAAAATTTGTAAGCTTTATAAAATATGAAATAAAAATAACATTGCGAAACTTTAAACATATTGTTATTATATAAAGTCATATTCTGACGTGGAAGAAAAACACGCGATTGCATGTGACATCATTGTATGTCGAAAATATTTCCTTAGTGTCAGCATTTTAAATAAATAGCTGCTGTTGGTAAGCATTTTGTTTCAGGTTAGGATAATTGACACCATATGGTATTACCAAGCTAAGTCTTTTGTTGATATTGAGAAAATGTTGTATTACGTAAAATTTAAACCATGACGTCATACGTATTAACCTGATGTGTCAAAAGTTTTTGTTTCCTGGTTTGGCAATAAAAAAATATTTACGAAATGGTTTTTGCTTGGAAAGAACGAACTGATTTCATTCATATTGAAATGTTTTTATGCATTTGCCTTTCAGGGGTACATATAACTTATAAATTTTGCTTTGGCTGCAGTCAGCTAGTAAAAGTTATAAAAAGGTATTCAAATTTAATCAAATCTGTATCTTCAGATCTTGGAATAAAGATTTGATGATATAGATTTGATTGACATTTACTCGTACTTGTCAAAAGATTAATATGCACAGTTACGAATTTTTGCACTAAGAATAAGCTTTGTTTGGAAATACGTTTGCACGAGAACGGTGTTTCCCCCCCCACACACACACACACAGTTGAAAACTAATAAGAAAAAAACCCGAAAGACCGATTGATCCAATCCATGATGAAGATAATTTCCAGTCACTTTTATTCCAAGGCTAAGAACTTTATCAGAACCAAAACGCCATCAAGTGTCTAGTTGAATAAGAAATGAACATGTTTGTAAGTTTATAATTATTGATATACAATATAATTACTTACTACAATACATCAATACATACTTAAACAATCAACACATACTTAAGAAATAATCAAAACTTACTTAAATAATAATAAAAAAAATCAGAAAGTTTTAAGATTTTATATTACGTCCAAACGTTTTTTAACGTTTTGTGGGTTGCCTTTATAATTAAATATCATGTTCTTTCACTTAAACCATAAAATTCGTTTCGACAGCAATATCGCAAAATAATTTTAAAATGAGCATATCTTTAGAATTTCCGATACACAATTTCGTACGCTGCAGATAAAAAAGTTTTTTTTTTTTTTCGTGCTGCCATTGCTCGCTTTGAAATCGTTTAGCTTGTTAATCGAAAACTCGTTGAAGTCTTACAAATTATGAAATAGATAATAAAAAAAATTCCAGATAACTTTATTTATTAAATATCATGCTCTTCGCACTTAAACCATAAAATTCAGTTCAACAGCAATATCGCAAAATGATTTTAAACTGAGCATATGTTTAGAATTTCCGATACACACTCTCCCGCGCTGAAGATAAAAATGCTTTTTTTTTTCCCGTACAGTGCTGACATTGCTCGCTTTGAAATCGTTTAGCTTGTTAATCGAAAATTCGCTGAAGTGTTACAAAATATGAAATCGATAATAAAACAAATTTCAAATTCAAAATATTTTATTTATTAAATATCATGCTCTTCGCACTTAAACCATAAAATTCAGTTCAACAGCAATATCGCAAAATAATTTTAAAATGAGTATATCTTTAGAATTTCTGATAGACAGTTCCGCGCGCTTTAGATAAAAAGGTTTTGTTGCCATTGCTCGCTTTTAAATCGTTTGAGTTTGTTCAACAAAAATACATTAAAGTTTTACAAAATAGGAAATAGATAATAAAACAAATTCCAAATTCGGGTTTCCAGATGCGCATATTCAGCTGGAGACGGATGTTATTCAAAATTGGATGGCTCTATGTACCGTTGTTTTATCACATTTGGAGAAATATATACACATTTATGCAGATTCTTTATCATTTAATTTTTTTAAATATAATACAGGGTGATAACTTTTGGTGGCAACAATTTGAAAAGTGATACAGCCGTTTATAGCAATACAGTAATCCTTCAGGGACAAAGCCCCTTTGGACTTAAAAAAAAAAAAAAAAAATTATCTCCAGCAGGCGAAACTGTGTATCGGAAATTCTAAAGACATGCTCATTTTCAAATTATTTTGAGATATTGTTCTTGAACTGAATTGTATGGTTTAACAGCGAAGAACGTGATATTTAATAAATAAAGGTAACACACAAAACGTTGAATAAACGCTCCTTTCGGCGCAATGTAAAATCTGACAGCTTTCACTTTTTTTTTTTACATATATTTAAATCAAATATAATGATGGAACAAAACTGAAAAAACACTGCTCAGGCACCGGCGAGATTCGAACTCACGATCTCCTGTTTACTAGACAGGCGCTTTAACCAACTAAGCCACGGCGCCTCAAGCATAGCTTCGTTTATCTGCTGAAATTCGAAAAACAGACAAGGTTGGCAATTACTTATTCTCAAGTTTAGACTTATTTGGAAAGTCTTCCCTGAGAATTTAAATGCTTTCAGAATTAATTAACTTTTGATTTAATTCAAAGTAACTTATTTAATGGTTAACTAACATATGAAAATTATTTGAACTAAATGTTAGCGTTAAATTTTAGTATTCAGTTGTCCATTTGTTTCAATTACAAAGTGTAACCAACAGAAATATCTTGCAGATGCGAGCATTGAGATTTCAGATAAAAAATAAGTATAGATTTGAATATTTTTCTTCGCATTATTATTATTATTGTTGTTGTTTAAGTATGTTTTGATAAATATTTAGTAAGCAAAATTTAAACTTTTATTAAAACTTTTTTTTTCAAATTTTGTTGAAAAAAAAACTTCCATTTTTTAAAAAAATAAGTAAAAAAAGGTCTGGCTTGTCATTTCTTTTCAGATCGATCATTCAGATCTTGCAGTTTCAATTTGAGACGTTTGTTGTACAGCATTTGCACACTCGCCAGCTTTCATTTAATCAATTAAGCAAACTAAATCGAAAATTTAATTCTTTTAAAAGTGAAACAAAAAAAAATCATTATCTCGTATTTTACATAACTTTCATCGTGTTACTTCGTATTTACATAAACCTCAATTTATACAAGGCTTCAAATTAATAATCTTTGCAATACGTTCAAACTTGCAATCTCTTTAAGCAGATGAATTTAAAATTTTATATTTATCTTAGTGGAATTTAATACTCTAAGAAAAGAAACGGTAAACAAAGCCTAGCGAAATACTTTAAAGATGCAAAAAACTGCACGCTTAATAGAAAGATGGTCCTAATAATCAATACCCAACAGTGGCCGAGCGGTAAAGTCGCTGAATACTGGTAGTTCGGTTCACGCTGCGAACGGGCTGACTGCATGGGCGTTTCGTGTTTTTTTACCATGTGTAACGTGAATACGGACCAGTTCCTTTAAAACGTCCTCCGCTAAGGCATTCCTTCCCTGAAGGCTTTGCCATAATCAAATAAACCAAACCAATCTAACATGCAGTCCCGGAAAATGGCTTAATTGCACTGATGGTTTTACGATTTTCTTTCATGTATAACCTAAATTCGAATCAGTTTCTCAAAGAAAGTCCAACACGAAAGCATCTTTCTCGTTAGCCATATATCACACTGAATTTAACTATCATAACAGAAGAAACAGCTGTTTATTTACAGAAAATGAGAGAAAATATTCTTTGAGAAATGAGAAAATTTTGCTCTGAGATGAAAATACCAATAGAGTAGGGTTAAAAGGAAAAGAATAGGATGATCAAAATGGTTAAATGAAAGCGTAAGATGAAAAGCATGAGATAGTTAGAAATGAATAATAAGAGTAAGATGAATAGAATAACATGAAAAAGAAAAGCTAATAAATCAGATTGTTATGAAACAAATGGTAAAAGAATTATTTTTCAGAGAAGTATTTTTTTCACAATAGAAATGAAAGAAATGATTGATATTTTAATCTCACAATTAAAACAGAGGTATCAAAAATTAAACGACAGAGCTTCGCATTACCAGTTTCTAATGGAAAAAAGAATTAATGTCATAGCATATTAAATATTTTGCAAAGGAGAAGCTTAGCACTGAAATTTCCAAATAACATAAATCATCCAGATATTTCATTTTCATCCGAAATATCTAGTTTTAAAACTCACGCTATTTTAATAATTCAAGTCATTAAAACAAAATCACACCTTTTAAAGATAATTCAGGGATAGATTTTAATTTTAGTATATCTGAATTCTGAAATAGCATGAAAAATATCTTTAATGTTGCCAATTTCTAATGTTAAAATGAAAGAAACTTAGAAAATTAATTAACGTAGAAATTGTGCAAAACTTTATCTTGGCCCAAAAAATCTTTTAATTATCATTACCTTTTTATAAAACGTAATTGAGTTAGTTGAAAAGATTTTTAAAATCGATTTTTATCGATTCTCTCTAGTTAAAAGCAAGAAAATTAAAATTACGAAAAGCCTGCATATTAAAATAAGGCTTATTATATTAATTATAGCCTATTTCTATTATTTCATTGTCGTTTGTTATGTATCAAAAAGCTACTTTTTAACATTTTCATTAAAATCACAAACTGTCATTAAAAGTAATTTTCTGAATACACAAAGTTATGATTAAAAATATTACAAAATTCAGAAGAAGGAATTCAGACGGATTATTAGTCTCGAAACGGGATTTGGCTTTGAACCACTGTAAAAGGCTGAATTTCTTTTCAAATTGTTGCCACCAAATATTATCGCCCTGTATTATTTTTAAAAGATATTAAATAATGGAGAATGTGCATGAATATAGGTTTGTTTCTTGCATTGTGAAAAAACGACGGCACTTAGAGCAATCAAATTTTGAATAATGTAATCCTTCACCCGAACATGGGCGTCTGGAAGGCGGAATTTCTAATTTCGAGATTGTTTTATTACCTAATTAACATTTTGTAAAACTTGTAACTAACGAATGTTTGATTAACAAACTCAATAATTTCAAAGTGAGCAATGGCAACACTGTGCCGAAAAAATCATTTTTATCTCCAGCGCGCGAAACTATCTATTAGAAATTCTAAAGATATGCTGTTTTTAAATATTTTGTAAGATTCTTGTTGAATTGAATTGAATTGAATTGAATGATTTTAGTACGAAGAACATGTTATTTAATCAGTAAAGGTAACAGGCAAAACATTAAAAAAACGTCGTTTTGGGCCTAATATAAAATCTAAAAGTTTACAGATTCTCATCTTTATTTTTTTATTTATTTTTAAATAATTCTGAAATAAGGATAGCAAATTTTATTTTAGTAAGTATACATAATGTAATTCAAATGAGGCTTAATAATGTGACTATAATTAAGTTCAGAGCAGACATAGTATTATTTTGCAAGACGAAACTTCATGGGAATATGTTTTTGACCCAAGCTTATCGCAAGAAAACAAATTACTAAAATGCCATTCTTTGTTTTTTTATTTTGGTTTCATCTTCAGGAATTTAGCAATTACTTTTAATTCAATGGCTTACTCTACGGCGTAGGATCAACACTATGTTTCTCCCATATCCGCTTAATTTTCACGTAACTGGACGACAATTTTGTGAAAGCCTAAGGTAAAATTTTGAGTAAAAACATTAAGACTGTAAAAAATAAAGCAATACGTAAAAAAACTGCAAATGGTTTGGCGTGCATTAAAATATATACTGTTAAAAATGTAACTGCTAAATCAGTGAGAATAGGATACTGAATATATATAAATCTAATTATATTTTGCCATACGACACGAGAGTTAGAGTTTCAGGTATTTCACAAAATTTTGAAATTTCGTCAGAATTTTTAAGTTTGCTAAAAGCGATCGAATTCGTCAAAAAATTCACTATGAGAAACAAAGTTGCTTTATTTAACATTTTCTGGGGGAGGAGGGAGTACAGTTATCTAAGCTTTTTTAGCCAAAACAGATCGTTATGTTGACGGAAAAACTTACAGACATCTGGTTTTGCTTTAAAACATCACAGAGTTGATTAAATTTGTCATTGCGTGCATGAAACATCATATATATTACATTGTATAATACATTACTATTATAACAAGTTCATCTTTTCCCATGAAGTTTTACGTATCGTTAGGGTTGTGGCAATCTAATAAGATTTCATTCCAACTTTTAGGATTTACAATCCAAAGTTTAGGCCTCATACTTTCACTCCAACTTCTGTTCTGCGCTAGAAAAACTGAGATTTTCAAAGTTGGAAACATTGCTTTTGAGAAAGAAAACTGAAGTGGGCGAATTTTGAAAAATGAGTAAACGACATCATCTGAGATACCTCAGGAGATGGAACATAACAAAGCATCTTTAATAGAATCAGCAATAGTCGCAAGAATCCAGAATTAACGAACTTAGCAGCAAATAATTGTCTTCGGTCACTGACAGAGCAATATTAGTCACAACGGGCAGATAAACTCATTCGAAGTGGCAAAATGAAAAGGCAACTAAGTGAAATTATCAACTATTGTGCGGTACACATGCCTTAGTTAAGAAGCACAGTATAATGGCAATATAATATAGTGAAAAAGGCAGTATAATGGGCAACCTTAAATAAAGCTCTAAAATGTATCAGAACATATGATACAAGGTCAGTGTACGACTAACGATTATGATTTATGTATGATGATTATCATGAACTTATATATCATGGACCGATGTATTTTAAGAAATTTAAAAAATAGAACTAATTCTTCAAAAGAGCTGTAAGAACTATTACTTTTAACCTATCTTTATTTTATAGAACTTTGCAAAAAGTAAAAAAAAATTAAAACATATGTAAAAGAAACAAAAATAAATAAAACATAAAAAAGCACCTTAGAGTTCGAACTACATTGGTTAATCACTTTTATTCAAAGCTTCAAACAGAACTTGTCAAGGAAAAAGTGTTTTGAAGCCTTAAATCAAGTCAATTAACTAGACAATCTAAAACAAGTTTCGTTCCAAAAAAGACTTTGAACGTTTCAGCTATCTCAATTTTTTTTTAATTTTTTATAAATTTTTTAAATTACTAAAACCATTACATGAAGCTTCTCATTGAATTTGTCTCTTTTCCCTACTTGTTTTAGTTGTCCAAATACAAAAATTGAGAAAACAAAATGAAAAACAAACTGTGGCTAAACTGAAACACTGAATACAAGTAAAAAATGAAAATCGAATATGTACAAGCTAACGCCTAAAAAAGAGTTTGCCTAACAAGGCTAACTATCAAAAAGAATTAAAACAAATTCATAAGTAATCTTATAATACTAATTAAAACTTATAAAGCTCAAATTGTTTTCTTACTTGAAAATAAATTTGATTGTCCTGCATAAAGGTAAAAAAAGTGCATGGTTCGAATGCGCGAATTGATAAACTTTTGTTGCAAATGTTAAAGTAAAATCCTCTGACAAACATATCACAGGACTTATGTATTGTGATTATTCTGGACTTCCGTAACCTGGCTAGAATCACGGACTTAAGTAACATGGACTTTAAAGCTATGCAGTTATGTATTTATGATTTTAAATATTTTATATATGCAGTACTCAATATAACTGTAAATGTATATGTAATGTTTTCGGTACACAGTTGGGATAGCAGAGTGGCAAGGCGAGAGGAAAGAGTTGATACCAAATTAAAGTCAGCCAATTATCCTCTTTATTTGAAGATTTGAGGTACACTAGAATAATTCTTTGTTGACAATATACTCTTTAATCATAGCAATTACGATAATTTCTTATGTGCTCAGACGCGACGCCATTTCAAGCAGGAAAGCATAAGCAGTGCAGATATGTTTGCATGGCAGAACTCAAGAAAAAAGGAACTTAGTTCCTCGCGAAGCAGAATTTGTACTGCGTAGATGCAAATATGAATCAAAAGTCATGATTGGTCAGTTTTATTTTTAGTTATCTTTTTCAAAGCAGCGTTTCATAATTTCGAATGATCTCGAATTTGGAAGAAAGGATGAATTTAGGGGAAGAGCACCAAATTTAGAATGTTAGTTTTGAGATTGCCAATTATCTTCTAAAACAGCTATCAATAGAGCAGCAAAATGTGAAAGATATAATTTTGAAAATGCAAAACATAATACCAACTTTTATTATCGTCGTAGAATTTTGACTAATATTTTGGCTCTTCACTGAAAGTTGTAAAATTTTGAAATCAATAAATTAAACACTATAGTTTTTTAAAACAATTGCACATTTTAGAGTCCTGAAATAAGAATGTCTGATGAAATTTTGTAAAGTTCTTGATGAAAATAGTTCCTCAAGGTGAAATTTGTTTCTCAAAGTAAATGTTCATATTTGTTTCACAAAGTAAATGTTCAAATAGAAGTCTTTCCAAATTTTGTTAATGCAAATAATTTCCATTATAATGCAGAATTTAGGATTACTCGAGTAATTTCTTCCTATTGTAGATACACATACTTAATACAACATAAAATTCAATGTAAAAACATAATAATATAAAGCAATACTGAATAAAACAAGGATACTTTGACGATTAATATTACAAGTCCTCTCCAACAAAATCAGCGTACATCTTGCTGATGGTTTGGGGGGGGCTTAAATACAATAGATCAAGAAAACCTCCATTCCTTAGACAAGGTAGCTGGTTTTTGGCATTCTATAATTGTCAAAGATTTGTTTCTCTTCAAAATTCTTTCATATTACTTAATAATAATGCTACATTATGCAAAATTAAAACTGAAATTGAAGACAAAAAATTTGTCAAGTTAAAGTCTTTTTTAAATTTTTGCAAAAATGTAATTTAATATTACCCTACAATAAGAAGAAAGAAGGGGAATTTTGCTTTTTTTTTCCTTCGAATTAAAAGTGCCATAATTTATTTTTAGAATCTCCATAATTATATTTTTAGGGAAGGCGTTTTAAAATATAAAAATTTTGTATACATCATTCATAAAAACAACAAATTTCAAACTTCTCACTATTATTAAGACATTCAAAATTTTATTTAATCTTTACTAAACCTGAAGACACCACACCTTTCTCTAAATTCTAACATATCCCTCTCATTGGTTTATCATTTGAGCAAACTGGCCTTTATTCCTCACCAGTGGCCAAAAGATTTGCGAAATTAGCAGTTACTGTAGAAAAGACTTCCCTTTCTTGGATAGAGGCAACTGGCCGTTCTCGAACTGCCAGCATCGTTCCATTATACGAAATTAAAAACACACTCTCTTTTATGAAAAAATAAAAATACTCAGATTAAAAAAAAATATTTTTTCATAAGGTGAGAGCCTTCAACGTTTATCTTGGAAACATTAAAGAAATACCTACAATTTAAAATTTTCAAACAATAATTCCATTCTTAAAATACAGCAAAAATTCAAAAATGTAAATTCAGACAATTCTAATTTTTATTTGCAGATTTGGAGGCACATTAGAATAATTCCTTGTAGACAATATATACTCTTTAATCATAGCAATTACGATGGTTTGTTATATGCGCAGATAAAAAGATGCGACGTGATTTCAGGCAGGGAAGCATAATGCAGATATGTTTTCATGGCAGAACTCAGGAAAAAAGGAACAAAATATGATAGCTGTTTTAAAAAATAATTGGCTATAATCTCTTTTATTTTTCATTTAATTTGGAAACCTCATCTCTTTCTCTGTTTCTAAAAGCAGTCTAAACTGCGTCATTCAAATTAATTATGCGATCTCATGTAACGTTTAATGCAGATAGCTCTTGCCCAACCAAACAATTGTAAACCAAAACTTCGAACCGAAACTTTTCCGACTCCTTTTCTTCTTCCTCTGAAGCACTGCGACACTCTTCCCTTTTTCGCTTCTGTTCTGCGTGGATTGCTATGCTCGCGTATGTTATTATAGTATCAAAAATGTAAAATATTCTGGAAACAGGCACGATTGGAGTGCCAAATGAATTGTGGCCACAAATATGAATTTAAATAAATATGGAATTTAATCCGGCTCGACAGTTTCTTCTCTTAAATGTATTAACGCTCTAAGCATCAAGTATCTACGCTAAACAACATTGTTACGCTTCTGCATCTCAGTGCTTCCAAATTTGTACTTTTATACCATTTTTTGGATCACATGCTACTAACCTCAATGGAACATTCATTCCTCAGCTGATTTCTGTAAAATAGTATCTGCAGAAAGACATGATTGATCAGCTTTACATTTTTCCAAGCAGCGTTATGTAATTTCGAATGCTCTCGAATTTGGGAGAAAGGATGAATTTAGGGGAAGAGCACCAATTTAGAATGTTAATTTTGAGGTCGCCAATTATTTTTTAAAAGAGCTTTCATATTTTATTATATCTTGTAAGGTTTTAGTTTAAACTAACAAAGTTTCATTTTAATTTCCCCTTTCCTATGATTTCTTATTTCAACTTCCCGTTAGCATGAGCGCGCGTTTCAGCTTTATGCTAATTTGAAGTGGAGCCAAGTTTTGGTATTTAACCGTTAGCAAGGAACTACTCAGGATGAGAGAGCTTTGAGTCTCAGATCATTGCTGCTCTGTTCGACGTTCGCCTGACTAGCTAGTATTTAAATTCTAAGCCTTAGCGTTGTTACGCTATTACTGATTGAAATAATTTAAGTGCGTTAGTATTAGCTAAATCTTGCTACGCACCATTGATCGTTTATCATAGAGGCCAACCTCGCGTTTATAACTCTGTCAGCAACGACTACTTAAATTTCTACTCAACCTTAGTTTAAATTATTTGATTGTTCAAGTTAGACCCAAGTGCGGTCACTATTTTCTGTTATCCCTCCCGAATTGGGAAGTGGCTGTAAATATACTGGTTTAATAAAAGAGAATTTTAAGTCCTTCTTACGCGCAGTTATTCTCCCACTTAACCACAGTATTCTATCACAGAACATAGCTGCATTCAGCTCCCTGTTCAAGATCAGGACTTCAACTTCTTCACGAATATGTTTGCTAAGAGTATGCAAAGAACACGTAGTCCTGAAAATCTTACATATATATTTTTGAATTATGCCGCCTAGTCTGTTAACCATTCTCTTGAACGGGTACAGCTAGTATCAGGTGGTACCTACCAAGATTACTAAACTCTGAAAGAGTTTTGAAAGATAAGGAGAGTGATCATCCTTGGTGGTGTCAAAGCAAAAGTCACGAGTAGCGAATGCCCTAATCATTCCATCATTTTCACTTGTAGAACGTGTATTGGAATGAAACACTTATATTAAGAAGACCAATAAATGATTTACCAAAGATTACAGTTGCTCAGAATGAGCAACTGTTTGTTAATCTAACGTTAAATCATTGAATATCAAGTTGTTTGCAAAGATGCATCGATAAGACGGGCGGTATCTATATAAACGTTTTTCCACATTGTCACAAGCAAATCAGCTCCATGCAAATTAGCCCCATGACGTCTTCGCATGGAATGCGCCACTTAACCCTTTCAGTTCAATTTATTTGTTTGTTTCAACTGATTTGATTTTTTCATGTACTCTTGGTAATTATCGTAAAGAATTGAAAAATATCATTTTAAACATTTTATTTTAAAACTGGAGGGATTCTAGGGACCTGGGACAAATATGACCCAATGGGTGGTAATGGTGAGATATATATGTCCCATTAGTACTGAACTGAATCAAAAGACACTATTTTTACTTTCATAACTTGTGTGTGCTAAGAAGTAAAACAGCTTTTGTATAGTGGTAGATTGCATGTCATACAAATTGTTTTAGTTCTTTTCCCTTGTTTATTCCTGCTACAACTGTGACACCTTCTTCTAGTGGGCCCTTCGATAGGTACGTGATCTCCTATTTTCAACAACTTGGAACTAGATGCTGGTCTACCATATTACAGTGCCATGGTACCATATTGTAGTGGTGGTCTACCATATTGTAGTGGTAGTGTATGGTCTACAATATACAATTTAGTAGAGGAGATGTTAGGAATGATGCCTATAGTAGGACATCAACTACGTAGTAAACTGATGCGTGTAATTCCCTCTAGGCTTCTTTAAACATCTACTGGGACTTATATAACCCACTAGAACTGAAAGGGTTAAATCATTCTCCAGCTCATTTAATTAAATCCATAGCAAAGGGGTCAACAAAACTGTGCGTTTTACATGAGTCACGATTTGGTCTTCAGACTGATTCTCGATTGAAGATTGCCTGGAGTTTGCTACATTTACGAAATGCTTCCACGCAGATGCGGTGGTTCGGAAAGATTTATATCAACGGATCACCTCACTGATCTCCAAATATTTATTTCTTCGCAGTGCTGTTCTCTACAGAGTTAACATCTTTGCTCAGTACGTTCTCCATTTTCTGCAGCCATGGTCTCCGATGCTTATACGACTGAATTCCATCACACATGTATGGAAAATGCTTATAGTATGTTTGATTTCTTTCGACGACTGTCTCTGCAAGCTTTGGCCCACCAGCGGCCGAGCGGTAAAGACGCTGAACACTGGTAGTTCGGTCCGAGGTTCGAATCCCGCGAACGGGCTGGCTGCATGGGCGTTTTAGTGGTTTTCCCCATGTGTAACGTGTATACGAGCCAGTTTCCCTTAGAAAGTCCTCCACGAAGGCATCCCTCCCTTTAGTCAGATAGCCCTCGTGTGCTTTGCCATAATTGAATTGAATAACCTCTGCAAGCTTTAGAAACTAAGAATATGCTTGTTCCATGGATGACATAGATACTCTAAAACGTCTTAAACGATTCTATTCTTGGCATGAATCGACGCTGCTGAACATGTGTTTTAAGCAGAGGTCTCCACAATTTGCAATAACAGAACTCTGCCGAGTAACTTTTTTGTTGCAAAAAACACTATCTTTTTCTCTTGTCATTTAATTATTTATTATCTTTTTGCTTCATTCCCCCTGGTTTGTGAAACTTTGAATAATTTGAATAAATACTGAATAATGAATTTGAATAAATACTTTTATCTGCTTTTTTCACCTTGCTGCTTATACATGAATATAAGAGTGAAATTTTCTACTTAAAATGCACTGGTCAAAAAATAGTTTAGAGCTTTATTTAATTGGCGTTCTAAAATATCTTTCCCAGTCCTTAATAAAAACTTATTTGAAAGTTATTCTGCTGAACAATAAGTGCAGATTGTTTAAAATATTTTTACTTTTTTTTGGTATCAAATACTTAACTATCACGGTTACTTTGGATACTTTGAATTTTATGATTCGTGTAATTAAAGAAATTAATTATCCATTTAAAGGACAACATTTTTTATCTACTTTTTATAAGATAATAATTCACGTTTCTGTTTATTTCAAAAATATCCTGTAAAAACAGTCAAAATTATTATTGAGATATGAACCGAAAAAAATTCTTCTACTAAAGCAAAATCAACAATCGCTCCATTGAATCAGAGCGCCCGTTGCTGTAATTTAGTTGTTTAGGAAAACTGCCGCTTTGGCTCATTGCCACAAAGGAGCAAAAATGTTTACGGAAATCAGTCCTGTCGTTTTTCAAAAGCGATATACTGTCAAAATAAAAATAGGACTTTTTTCGCTTGTAGCGCAATGTGTTCACGTCTGTTCTGTTTTTAAAGGAAATTATTAACACTAGGTAACGATATTAAAAACAATGATTTAAGGAAATATTTAAGGAAGGATATTCGTTAATATGAACTCCATTTTACTAATAGTATGGACTCCTGTAAAGGGAAAATCAAAATTCATCAAGCTCCCAGAATCAGATGCCATAAAATATAGTCGACAGATACGTAAAAATTGTGAATTAACTATCGCATAATATATTACATAGGCATCAAAAGTGTTTAGTTCAAAAATTATTTAAAGAACATAAGAATAAGTAATAATAACGAAAGCTTGACTCCGTCAACTTTCTAGGGCATTTACCAATATATATGTATATATAATCTGAAAGATTTCAGATTTTATATTACGCCCGGAGGGGCGTTTCTTTTATTTACACGCACATGCACATTTCGGGAGCATTTTGGCTAATGTCCCTTTGGGCTAAAAATATTTAAAAACAGCATATCTTTAGAATTTCCGATAGACAGTCTCGCGCGCTAGAGATAAAATTTTTCTTTTCCGTACAGTGTTGCCACTGCTCGCTTTGAAATCGTTGAGTTCGTTATAAGTTTTACAAAATATGAAATAGAAAATAAAAGAAAAATTCGGGATTACAGGTGCCCCTGTTCGTGTGGAGGTTTACGTTAATTCAGAATTTGATGGCTGTGGGTACCATCGTTTTTTCATAATGCGAGACACCTACATACGTTCACGCCGATTTTTCTTTATTTAATTTCTTTAAAATAATATTTAGTGGTAATAATTTAAAAAGTGATACACCGTTTGTAGTGAAGCGAGGCAAAATTTCGTTTTGAGACTAATAGCCCTTCTGGGCTAAGCCACTTTGGGCTTAAAAAAGAAAGAGAGAAAGCTCTATTATTGTTAAGATTAAGTTATTGAAGCTATTGGGTCATATTACATCACCTGTAAAGCAGTTCCTGTGAAACATGCAACTCTGAATGTAAGATATCTCTCCATGCGAACATCGCTCTCAGAGGACTTTCCTACAGAAAGAGTTTCTCGTGGTATTGTATCTGTGGTAACCTCACCCGAGAATTATCTGAAGTGCCGGATATAGCAGGAAACATTTCATGCTGATGCCGAAAAAAAATAAATTTTGAAAATGTCAAAGTATCGTGGTCTTCAAGCAAACATCCTTCGAATGCTTTTCTATAATTAATCAATTAACCAACAATATTTACAGTTCTTGGTTTCCAATCTTATAACTTCACAGTAGTACTTAGAAACAAACAATTCAAGCCAATGAACAACGAAACGTTTTAAAAATGGAATTGATCTGACGAACACATGCTTTTGCTGATAGACAGTACTATAAATTTTGATAAAACGCAAAAAAGGGCAAAGAGAAATGGACAAATGTTTCGAAACTTAGAGGAGCTTCTAGAGGTAAAGAAAGAAGTAGCGGACGATGGACGTTATCAAGTTCTTCAAATTAGATACATGAACATTTTAAGGAGAGTCATTAGCCAACCAGACGGTATAGTGGTTAAGGGACAGTGAACCGGAGGAAGGGGGATCCCAGCGAGGTTACATCTGTCGCCAAACACGGTTAAAAGACCCCAACCTCCAGAGGCCATCCGAGAAGGGGGCCACTCCCCTCGGTCAAACGGTCCCTGCTAAGCCCGAACCTACCACCGAATAAACGATGGCTCTAGTCTTGTGTAAACAGTTTACCCAACTTCCAGAGGCCATCCGAAAGGGCGCCACTCCGTTCGGCCAACCCAGGGGAATTTCAAATATCTCAAAGTCTGGGAAAATAACAACTCTTATACAATCAAAGTCAACGCATGCACATGTCAGACACCGTCCGTCCTCAAGGGAACCCAACCCCCTCCAACAACCTGCGATATATTATGATGTAACCTCCCTTCAACCAAGGTTCAGACAAGACAGTACCAGTACGGTCCCTGCAAGCCTGAACCTACCACCGAATAAACGACGGCTCTAGTCTTGGGAAGATTGCTTATTTATCCCTGAAGTCAAGGCTGTCTAGACATTGGTCTAGCCAGTTTACTGAACAGAGCCCCAGGTATCCTCCCATAAAATGGTTGGTTTCGGAAATTCGACTCCCAGGGGTTGTGTCCGACATTATCATCCCAGGAGAACCTGCTTACCAACTGGGGCCACGTGGAGATCAGTGTCGGACTGGGACAGCAGAGACTATATGGTAGCGCTTCGCTGCCCCTGCAGCTGCACCCACTCTTAGAAGTTCCAGATCGAACCCCGGGTCTCCTCCCATAAAATGGTCGGTTCCCGAAATCCAATCCTTTCCAACTTCACAGGAGTACAACTACCTCCCGCTAGTGGTTAAGAGAACTTACCGAGGTACCGAAGTGCATGAATGTTTGTAAATGTATGATATCCTTCCATCATGGGTTCACTCTAAATATATGGCAAGACGAAAGTTCTCTCATGGGAATTGATTTTAGGGAGAGGGGTGGAAGATTTCGGACCACCTCCAGGGATGCTGTCTCTCAAAGATGGGGTGGAAATAGTGGAAACTGTACAACCTCCTTGAGGCTCTGGCAAATATTCTTCCATGAAATTCATGGGCAAGACAACAACAACAACAAAGTTATTATATTTTTTTATTTAAAAAGTTTAGTTGCTTTATAATTCTTGGTCGTGTTACTTCTTATAATATAACTAATACCGAAGGAGGCCAAAATTCCGTTGTTGGGAAGATTACTTCATTATGCGGACTGACCTACGATTGATTGAGAGGCTAAAGTCCCTAAATAATGGGAATTCTTCTGAATTGTATTGGCAGCAGTTGAAAGCGCTAGCAGCATGAGATTTTCATCGGTTTTTTTTAGTGTAATTTAAATAATTTCTGAAAAAAGAACCTTTTCCTATATTAAACACTTTCACTAGAGCAGCATTTACGTTTATTGCAATCGAAGAAGAAGAACATAGGCGTACTGGAACAGATACATTAAAAGAATGAAATAAGTTTCCTTAATACTGTTTCCATGAAAATTCCTGTTAAGTTGGTTAGTTTTCTTGATACTCTTCCTGTTAAGTTGTGTTAATTTACTGTTATTAAAAATTTTCTGTATCTTTAAATTTAAATTTTATTTAATTGTTTGTTTTATTTATAAATTTAAAAAATTTTCCCTTCTCAATTGCTCGTATTCCATTGTTTTAATTTAATCAGAATAGATTTCGCCCAAAAGTCGCTGCAAAGCTTAGAAAAACAATTTTCCGGAATAAATCGGATGTTATTAAAATCGATTTTTCGCTTCCTATAGAGTAATTTTATTACACATTAAGCAAGTTGTTAATGAATTGCCTGCTTATAAACCGACTGATCTTAAAACTCAGGACGTGATACAGAGATGACGTCCAAAGTAAAGAAACCGGAAATGGTAAGTAAACCCAAGGCAATGTGGAACAAACCGATTTCCTTGAATAAATAAAACTTTGTTTGATGTATTATCTTATTATTTCAAAAATAAATATTCTAATCTTTTTTTTCTAGTTTGCTCACATGCTACAATGAAATCTTCGAAATAGATCTCAGAGATTTCCCACAATTTCTGCGTTCTACGAAGAAAAAGCTCGGGTTCGAAGATTTGAATATCGCTAAAGTTTCATTTTAATGTTTATCTACATTCTCAGAAATACCACGCACTTTTAGGGATGTTCGTCATAAAAAGTTTCGCTGTGTTGATTAAAATGTAGATTCTGTTGCTAAATTTGTTTCCAGTGACCAGACTTTAGTTGTTAATCCCTTGCATCCGCTTGCCCCCTTAGAGGAACATCACAGTCAAGCGTATCATTCCGACTTTTCCTATCACGGAACACTGAAATTTATTAGTGGTTACTCACGTTAAACTTACGTTAACGCAATTTTTGAAAAAGTGAATGTTTACTAAAAATTTTCTATTGAAATGGCATAAAAAGTTAAATCAAAATATGGTTGTAGAGGCATTAGGAATTTTGAAGCACAAGACATGATAAATGAGCACTGCCCCCGCCGAGACTCGAACCTCGGACCTCTCAAATACGCGCCGAGTGTGCTGACCATTACATCACGGAGGGATGCTAAGAAGGCGGAAGAAATACCTTATATGGTTATCAAGTGCTGGTTGGAAGAGAACGTGAGAAGTTTATTCATGTTGAGGTATAAGTTCCATTCTATAGAAAGGTGCTTTTTTATATGTAAAGTACATTTGTTTATAATCTCCATACGATAGGGAACAGCTTGGAAAGGTACATAAGCAAATCTAAGATTGTGCTCGAAACGAAATAGTTCTACAAAGCTGAACACAGATCATACTGAAGTCTAGAACGGTATAGAAGATTTGTATTAAGATTTAGAATTTTTTTGCAAATTTCATTCTGCACCATCGAGTTACGGTTAGGTTAGTCGCGATAAGGCTTTGAGTGCAAAGGGCTGACTCTTACACTCAGTGGCTGTTAAAATCTCGCTTCCTTTCACACAGTTTTGGCTTCATACTCGAATAAATTCTTTCCGGTGTTTTATATTTGGTGAAATATAATATTTCATTAAGGTAATTATCCTCCTAATCATCATCGGATAATTATTCTTCCAAGAAATTTCTTTCGAAAGTTAACAGCTTCTTCTTGAGATTATTTTCTAAAATATTTTTACATGATGATCCACTTAATTAGTCAGATGATTTACTTCGCTCTGGAATAATAAAAATCCGGAAATCATTTCACAAATTAACCTTTTTGTGAACCCCTTAAGTTTCATACCCTATACTTTGAAAGCACGATTATTTGATTTTTCATGATTATATGGAGCAACACAAACAAAATTTACGTCAATTGTATTTACAAAACTCAGGGGTATTTACAAAATGCAGGACACATTTCAGACATCTTCTAAAACGGGATATTGCATTGAAATGAGACAATGTCTCGCAGAAGCCAGGATGCCTGGTAATTTTATGTTTACATTTTCGAAGAGCTTAAAGAAGCGCTCGGTTTTTAAAACATCCTACAATAACATAAATCTGAAATATCACTCAGTTATTCATGTGGGTTCAGTATTATTTGGATGCTATTTCCAGCCGTATAAATATTTCAAGGGAATATAAGTTCAGGAAGATAAATTTCCCACATTTTTCACTTGAATTAGGGGGTGGTAATTGAAAAGTAAATGCTTTTGAATGCTGGAGAAATACAAAATACAGGGTGTATATCAGTACAACGGTGAAAAACTTTCAGGAGAGATAGCGTACACCTAAAGGATGGGAAATCACATAGCAGTGCATGGTAGGAAACGCCTTTCTGGCTCTGTAGTGACGACACAAAACGCAAAAAAGGAAGGACACAAACAGTGAGACAAACATGTTTTATTGTGCCTAGTACAGCAGAAACCTACAAATAAGAGCAAAAACAAACAACAATCGTTATTGAAGAAGGTGTTCGAAATTACGACCCCGGACCGTGACGCAGGCCTCACTTTTCTGGCTCGAGGAAGATCCGCATCACGAATGGAATATCGCATGGAAGATGCATGACGCAATATTCCTGCATCACGGTCCGGGTCGTAATTTCGAATACCTTCTTTGATGATGATCGTTGTCTCTTTATGTTGTTCTTTTCTTTGTTTTTGTTGTACTCCGAATAATAAACGTTTTCTCCCCCCTCCTTTCTTTCTTAACCATTTTGTCGTCACAACCGTACCAGGAAAGTGTTTCCGACCATGCATTCCTATGTGATTTCCCATCGTCTAGGTGCATTCTATCTCTCCTGAAAGTTTGTCAACGCTATACTGATACACCCTGTATTTGCAGCTCAGACACTTTACTTTACTAGCCAAAGTTTTGAAGAAAAAGCAAAATACGAGTGAATTTTCCTCTTAACGAACAATTAGAAAAACAAAATTCTATTTATAAAGTTAGTTGTCAAAATAAGTACAGAAAAAATATTTAAATATATATTCTATAACAAAAAATATATACGCCCACAAGGAAACGACCTGAAACTTAGCATACGCCTAGTGTATAAGGAGATAAACCAATGATTACAAATGCAGAACAAGATCGTTTTATTAAAAGGTTATGTCATGAAAAAGTTTATAAATCAGTAAGTAGTATAGCCACCGCTGGAAATTATACAAGCCGAAACACGGCTTGGCATAGAATCACATAGGTCACCTATGATCCTCTGCTGAAACTCCTGCCATAATCTTTTGCAAATGGGCAGTTAATTCACCAATATTTCGGGACGGGTACAGTTGCCTTCCAAGCATGTTCCAAACATTAGTAAGAAGTCTGGTGAGCGGGTAGGCCACGGAAGGACGTCATATCCTTGAAGATAGTATTCTGAGAGTCGCGCAGTTTGTGGACGAGTGTTGTCTTGCTGATAAATGGCACTTGGAACACTTAAAAGCAGAAGCAGTAAAACAGACGTTAGAATGTCGTCCAAGAAACAGCAGCTCACTATAGAACTATTATGTAGCAATGTAAAGTATTTGCCACTTGAGGCATGTGAAAAGACAACCTTCATAAACTGCTTCTTTCTCTGCTAACATACAAAAGCTTTCCTGCAACAAACTTCATAAACTGCTTCTTCATATGGCCTCTAATATATCAGTTAGAAATTATTGCTAAACAGTATATGACTCGTTGTCCAAGGTAAAAAGAACAGAAAAATCCAAATTTTAATGATGAAAAAAGATTCATTAAAATTTTCTTTTGAGAAACTTCATTTTTATTCATTGCATAAAAATTTAACTGCAACAGTATAAAGTACAGATGCCAATTACCGGACAAAACTTTATCGAAAATTTGTTATTTAATGCTAATTTATAAGAAAAATCTAGAATATGAATGTAATAAAAGTAAGCATATTTTAAGAATGTTATTAAACAACTTGGTAAAATAAATTTACTTAAAATAATTATGAATTTCATTACAGGAGGAGAGAGGGATGCAGTGTTAATGCAAGGGACGTCCGGTATTATATCACAGCAAATTCTTGACTTAACAAGATTCTACCACGTGCTCCGCTGAAATTTAAAAGCTTCTAACTTACTTAAAAAATATTTCTGTACATCCTTCCTGTATATCTGATATGCGATTAAGTGACTTGAATATTATTAGCATTGGGGAGAGGGATTCTAACTTTCCGTTACGGTTACCTTTTCAAGTCACTTAAGCGTTACTTCAATTGTAACATACAAAAGCATATAAAAATTACTGATTTATAATGTATTTTTGTACTTATGAATTTGTTTCCAATATCATATCCGCGGATGAATTGAAAATATGTACTTGATGTCACTCTGTCTCTCTCTTTCTCCCTCTCTCTTCATACATCTAAACCATAAAAAGGAAAATGTATATGTCGTTACGGATTTCGTATTTATTTAGCTAGTTATTTAGAATTTTAATTTAATATTGTTTTATTTTCCCTTGCAACGCAAACGATTTTTGAAGAGAAAGCTACGCTGGAAAAGTAAAAGAGTGCGTGCATTTAATATTTAATAAATAAATCTCGTAATCGCTGTTGCCATCGAGAAGAATCGAGATTTTACCAGAATGATCTCGTAAATAATTAAAAAGCTTATAAAAGACGAATTAAAATATCTCAGCTCAGTTGTAGCTGTTTGTTTACTTAATGCCGTGATTGATTGTAGCGAATTCGCTCTGAGATTGGATTAACTTTATCTGTTTTAAATTGAATTCTGTTTAACGTTTGAGATATTGTGGTATTGTACGAATATCTCTGAAGAAATATTTCAGTATTTTTTTTTATTTCTCATGAGAAGAATAAATTTTATTAACTTTTGAACGAATTGTGCTTTCAATCCATTACGAACGCATACGCACGCAACAATATATATATATACATATATATCATTATAAGAAACTAGCCTATTAGTAAAGTTTTACAAATATTTTTACGGCAGTAAAGTGTCAAATCCCGAAAAAGTGGATGACGAACGGCGATTGAAAGTCGCCAGTTTGTGGCGGCACGATCCGGTGGTTGGGCTTCTGTTTAAGAAGGTATTGACGGTGCACACGCGATTTGGTAACTTTTGGAGACATTTGGGAGGCGGTGAAGTTTACGTTCTGTGTCAGTGGTTTTGGTGAGATTTGGTGAGTTATTCTTTTATTGAGTTGTTGATTGTATAGCCATTTTGCATTCATAAGCGTGAATGATTTTAGTCTTAGCGATTTACAGTGATTTGTTTTTTTAAATTTTAATAGCCCTTTTTTTTTGTTTGTGATAAGAAGTTTAATGAATGAAAAAATATTTAAACATGAAGATTTTTTTTGGAAGTTGGAGGTAGAAGGAAAACGTTCTGTGTTTCAGATGCTGGTTTATTACCGAAAGCTTTTCGTTGCCCCAAATGCGTGAAGAATGTGGAACTTACACCACATGCTGATAAATCGGATGGGTTCAAAGGCCTCATTTTGGTGTTGGCGACAATTTTCAAAACGGCGCCAAGGTCGAGCAGTATACTAAGAAATATCCTTTTTTTATGGACGAAGTTGGAAAAACACGTAATGAAATTTATAATACCTATAGTTTAAATACAGGAAGATTAAAAAAATACAGCTTGCGAAAATGGAAAATCCGTATTATCGCCTAAATCACCCCTCTACCCAGTTTTAAATATTCATTCCTGGAAAATTGACAACATTCCTTACCCGTCTTCTGACGAATTTCTTTAGTCTCAATAACCCATAAATTGGAAATGCATTGTCATATTCGTTCTAGCTAATAGTTTTACCTGTTTTGTTCAGAAATGTTGAAAAACTAAAAAGGTAAATGGCTTGGGTGAATAAATCTCTGGCATTTTCTACAGAAACAACAATTAGAGGTGGAATGACAATAGTTCTTACAGGATGTATTACAAAATATTTTGATTACAATTTGAAATCTTGATGATTGCGATTATATTGTTAGTAGCTTTACCGCATTCAGGAAAATCTTCAAAAATCAATGTATCAGAGACCACAGATACCATTCTAAAGGGAAAAAATGTTTTAAAATAAACTGGAGAAAACTACTTTTCACGCTCATTGGTATACTGTTAATAATTTATTTTTGAGTAAGAATAAAACCTTTCAATTAAACGAATGCAGATTATATCGTCTATGAAATGAATCTGTGTAACTTTGCTTAATATTTTTAATATCGAAAGGTTTGTAAATAAATTTTTAAATATCAAAGTAGCTGTAAATTTAATGAAAATTATTTAAAATAAAGCTTAAAGTATATTTTGGACATTTCCGTGGTAGATGGAAATTTAAAAACAGTGTAATTACCGGGTACTAAGAACTAAAAATTGCCCTTTCCGTCAGCTGTAGATCTGGAAATTCTCTTCAACTGTGACCTACTTCTTGTTCAGACGATAAACACTGGCAAAACCAAACGATCGATGGCAACGTGGTCTGAGCTTTCGCTCATGCGTAAGTACCACTTTCTCACTCGAATTCGTTTATTTTCTCGCAAGTGTACCTAGAAAATATGAATAGCAAAAAGTGAGATAAGACTAGTATTCTTTCTGGGTTTTATCTTAAGGCGCACTGCGTTCCCTTTAAAAAATGTACTGAGAGGCCTTACTTTTTAATGTATGATCTAATATATAACATTTAAGAGCAATATTTACTTTTAACTTTGGTAGGATTCTATATCAAAGGGGTTCTCAAACTTCTTCCATTTTGATTACACTACGTTATTCTCAGCATTTTCATTCTATATCTGAATTAAAATGACAATAAAAAGTCATAAGAGGCTTAGTAATACATACTTGCTCAAATACTACAACAAACACACAACACACAATCTGGGAAAAATTCTACCTGCTTCATTATTGGATTAAAACAAAAATTAAAATGCATCTGAGATTTCCGTGCGCCATTTTCTTCTGCATGGAGCAGATGTGCGAAGTGCAAAAGATTAAATTAGGTTTTGTTGCTCCAAAAAATTGATTCAATGCCGCACAAATTTGAAATTCGAAATTGGAAATAAAATATGAAATTTTTCAAGATAAATATATATTTTATGAGAATATAGATTTAAAATTCAAACAACATTCTTTATCAGGTAGTGCGTAAACTATTATTTTGTATCAAAATAAGTTACAAGGTCCGTATATTATTATAACAATGGGCGTTTTTCTCTTATTTTATAGAATCAAAACAAGGACTTATACAGTGGCCCTCAAAAGTGTTCGTACATTTTAAGAATTTGCAGAAAAGCGCTGCAACCCGGAAATGAATCAGAAAATAAGGCCCAATATTTTTCATATCATCCCCATGTGATTTTGAATAAAACCACACAGTTTAATTTTTATACTGACTTATTTCCTTTTTCTAAGACTGAAAGTTTAAGGAGGCATAACACAAAACACACCGCAAAAGTGATCGTACACCAAAACATTTTTGTAAAAGTTTATAAATAAAATTATCGTCCACCACTTTTTTTTTTATTTTTGCATTTTGGTGACGTTTAAAAAATTCTTTGCTTTATTTTTTGCTTACTTACTTAGTAATATTTTATTTAATGCGTAAAAATGACTCGCGATCGTAAGGAAACAGCAAATATCATTCGAAAATTGATCATTCTTCATCACAAAGACCGAAATTCTATTCGAGCTGTCGCTAAATTAGTAAATTTATTCCATTCTGTGGTGCAGTATGTGATAAAATGCTTTAAAGAGGAAAATCGGATCCAAGATAAAGTAAGAAGAGGTTGTCCGGCAAAGAGGACTCGACGTGATTCAACTGATCAGAGATTTACAGTCAGAATATTTGTGAAAAATCCACGTTTATGTGCTGTAAAGATTTCAGTAGAATATACAGAAAAATTTTCTACTCCAGTTTCACTTGAAACTGTTCGACGAGTACTCAGACCAGCTGGATAACAAGGGAGCGCTTCTGGAAGAACACCTTTCGTAGGAGCAAAAATTAGAAAGGTTCTCAAAATCGATGATTAAAAAAAAAAATTTTTTTTTGAACTGTGAAATGTTTCAGATTTCAAATTACTTCCAAAGGGGCGTTTTTTAACATTTTGTGTGTTACCTTTATTTATTAAATATAATTTTTT
>KK112970.1:194008-219990 GCA_000611955.2 Stegodyphus mimosarum | reverse complement strand
CTCTTTCGCAAAAAAAATCGAAGCACCAAGAAGTACTTTTGCGACCGTGACGAAATTTGGTATGCAAAAATATCTTGATGGAACATGAAAATCATCAAAATTTCCAGGCAAATGAACAGGAATTGCGATCATAGCGCGCATTTCTAGCACGCAATTCACCCTAGAACACCAGTAACAGAGGCGGAAAATTTATCTTTTTTTGTTGCTGGCATTGTAATTCCATAAAGAAACAACTAAAGATGCCGTTACGACGATATCTAAGACCTTACTTACAACTAAACAACTTCGAACGTGGTCGCATTGTAGGGTTGCGTGAAGCTGGGTGGTCATACCGAGCAATAAGCCACTACCTGCAGTGTACAGACACTGCTGTGCAAAGATGTTGGCAATGGTTGCTAGAAAGAAATTGCCGACGAAATGAAGGCTCTGGAAAGCCACGGAGCATAAATGCGAGGGAAGATAGAATGACTGTTCGCCATTTCCGAACCGCCCCAACGGTAACATTGTCGAATATTCAACGCAATACAACCACTTTTGTACCATCAACCATCTCACGGTACTTGTCTGGACGGGGTTACGCTCGCAGAGGCCTCTTTAAGATGTTTGCCTTTGGCCCCAAACACCGGCGGAGTTGGCTGGAGTGGTGTCGCAGTCGATCATCATGCCTGCCATCAGACTGGCATCGTACAGTGTTCAGCGATGAATCCCGCTTCACTCTTGAAGCAGATGACCACCGTGTTCGTGTCTAGAGATGACGGGGCCAGCGGTCCCAATCAGCCTTTGTTTTACAAAGGCATACAGCCATAACCCCTGGTGTGATGGTGTGGGGCGCTATTTCTTATAACAGCAGGACATCTTTAATCATCCTCCTTACATCTTTAACAGCTCAACGATATGTTGATACCATCTTACGGCCGGTTGCATTACCCTTCATGGCACGTCATCCTAATCATAATGCCAGGCCACCAGAGACGTGCCAAGATATTTTTTCACCTGAGGTAAATGCGCGCCCCTATATACTATATCAGTCTTTCCCAAAGTGGTCGATAACGCCCCCTTGTGGGCATTTGAGACCTAGAGGTGGGCGTTAAGGGGCCCAGAAAAAAATGGGGGGCGTTGGCGTAGATTAGGGGGGGCGATGGTAGATTTGTAATTTGATTTACTTTATATTTTAAATTTCACTAGAATTAAAACCTACCTACTACACAATAACGAATACTTAGTTTATATTTCTACCCTGTATGGTGGTATGAAAACTTAAAATACTTAACATAGATTTCGTAGGATAGCCCGCACGCCGTATGCGCGTACGTTGTAAAATGACGAAAAGCATACAGCTGTGTAAATGCATGAATCGCCAAATGTGGTAAACATTCCGGGGAAAAGACTAACTGCGGGAGCCGGTGCACTTATGATGTTGTGCTCCGTAGACGTACTGTCGGTTTTCGTTTGGAGAAACCTTCACCGCTTTTACCCATGCGTCAGGTCTGCTTCAAGTTCATCAAAATAGGGTTGAGACAAAAGAGAAATGTTTACTTAGCATGCATTATGTTTACTTAACAATCATTGCAGCATGTCATCAGAGCAATCAATAAAATCCGAAACAACTCTTTAAATGACAGATTATTTAATCACCTTTGTGTTGCTAATGATGAAGATTTCAACAGATTGATCTTTCACACAGAAGTGCGTAAATTAAAAGGAAATTGTCTGACTCGCTTTTACAATCTGCTTGACTCTGTCATAGAGTTCTTGGAAAACAAAGACACAGCATTGCGCGAAAACCTCATCACATCAAAGAATGATATCGCATACCTGACAGACATTTTTAATGATATGAACATTTTTTAATGATATGAATCTCCAACTTCAAGGCGATGACTTGAACTTAATAAAAAGAAAAAAATATTGTCGCTGCTTTCGCAGCCAAGCTGCTCTTACACAAGAAGAATATCAGCAGACGTGAGTTCCATAATTTTCCCAATTTATCAGTATCCTGCAACAACGACGACTTGCTCGTCTACTGCCAACATTTGGAAAATCTTCACAGTGATTTCATTGAAAAATTCCAGGACATTTTGAAATTGGAAATACCAGACTGGGTGTTAGATCCTTTTTCAAAAGTCAACATAGCAGTATCACCCCAGCTGGAAGAAGAACTTATAGAACTGACAACGAACGAGGAAATAAAAAGCAAATTTAAAAATGGCTACCAACAATTTTGGCTACAAAGGTCAATTCCGCAGTTGTACCCTGGATTGTGGTCGATCGTTCAACAATTTTTGATATCATTCCCATCGTCATATTTGTGTGAACGTGGATTTAGCGCTGTGACAACGCTGCTTACTAAAAAGAGAAATCATTTGCAAGTTACCAAACGCGGCGACTTACGACTGTTTTTGAGTAAAATCGAACCTGATATCAACAAATTTGTTAAAAATCATCAAATTCATTTATCCCATTAGATTAGTTTAAAAACTAAAATTATTACCTATCTATATTGTTTCTTTTAATTTGATTAAAATATATTATTAACCTTATAAAGTTGCGTTTTAATTGCTCTCACTGGTAAAAATTTCTAGTTTAGAATGTAAGTTTAAACACCAGAACCGACTAATACAGCACACTATAACTAAATTAATTAAAGTAATGAAATTGTGGTTTTTAAGTTTTAGGAGTGTATAAAAAATAGGGGGGATGAAAAATAATTGATTTTCAAAGGGGGCGGTAGAAGAAATAAGTTTGAGAAACACTGTACTATATCAAAATAGTTATATCTGTATTAAACAAAAATAACTGTATTAAATCCAAATATCATAATTTTTATAGCATAATTATTCCATAATTTTAAAGCCTTTTTTAATCGTAGGTTTAAAAATTCAGAAAAATAATATAACCAATTATTTATAACTTTCAAATGAAAATGTTAAAAAAAATCCTTTTTTGATAAATAAGAAATGATATTGAAATACATATTGCATTAATTTCCAGGTTTTCTTGCAATTCTTCCTATTGTTTTATTAATTTAAGTTTGCCAAAGCTTATTCCCCCTAATAATAACCGACAAATTAAAAAACATAATTAAAGTAATTTTCGAATTTGCATAGCCAGTTTGGCGCCCCTTTTCCCTGATTCACCTGAGGTAAGTGCCTCACTTGCCTCTACCTTGTCCCGGTTCTGCAGGCCACATACAAATCGCATTCTCTGGACTGTCTCCGTGCGGTTGATAGTCTTCCTTAGCCAGTAAGGTCACCAGACCTTTCACCAATCTAGCATGTCTGGGGCATTTTAGGCCGCCAAATTCGGGCACCACAAAATATCGCAGATCTGAAACGACAACTAATAAATACCTGGCAGATTGTGTCGAAGTATGAAGTTAGGAAGTTCTACCATTCCTTGCCTCGACGAATTCAAGCCTGCATTGCCGCCAGGAGCGGTTCGACCAACTACTAATTTGAATACTCAATGGGTGACTATGAGCCGTGAACAGGTACTATGACCTTGATTTTCTAATCATTTTATTATCTGTGTATGAACTATACACATATCCAATTTTATTAAAAACAACCACTTCCTTCACGGCGCTTCGATTTTTTTTTGCAAAAGATACATATATTTATGTATTTTTGGTGCGGTCGATTGCAACCAAAATGGAAGGTGCATATATAGCAGTCCTATATACAAAATTTCAACGTTCTAAGGCTACTCGTTTTTGAGTTATAGGAGATGCATACATACGTATGTACGTACGTATGCGTATGTACGCATCTGTACGTACGTACATACATACTTACATACGTATGTACGTACGTACAGACGCCACGAAAAAAAATCTCTAAATCCACTTTAAATCAATTTTATAATTCGTTTGGAGAAAACGAATCCTTTTTTCTGTCCTTATGTACAGATGTCACTCAAAAACATCTTTCAATTGCATTCGATAGCGGTCAAAATAGATATTTTCGTTGGAATATTATACGCAAAATTTCTCGCCATTGCAATACTTCCTTTTTACTTCGTACAAGGAAGTAAGAATGAGATTTAAAGGGTTATTACAGATTAAAATTAGAATTTCATCATACATATTCTTTATCTACAGGGATGACAAAAGGCACACACATTCTTAATGTTACTACAGAAATAACTAGATAAAAAGCGAGTAAAACCACTATTTAATTATTAATAAATTCCAAACAATTTTTTTATTTGCCTGAGGGGGAATCGTTATGTGGAATAATCGTAACATCGGGCTAAAAATAAAATAAATATTAATTTAATTAATCAGTTCGCAGTAAATTGAAGTAGATTTTTCAGTTTTTTTGGTAGTTTTCTTATTAGATCATATATTGCATTTTCCTAAAGCTTCATTACCTCCAGCGCCTCAACGAAATAATTTTTGATAAATAATTTATAGAAATGAAAGAGCAATAAGTATTAGATAGTAGAAAAACAAGACAAATTTCCAGACCGAAGTGGTGTTTGTAAACAATCTAGTATCGAACTACTTTATTAGTACTATTTTGCCTAGCACTTCTGCGCACACCGTGCCTTTATGCCTTTCCGGTTAGTTTTCGCAATATATCAGACATTTACTTACTGATGAATTTTAATTAGGCTAAATAATAGAAGTTCGAGAGCCTCCAAGAGTTCTGCAGTTGATATTTACTGTACAGATCTAAAAAATATTAATTTGCAATCATTGCATGAATTATAAGATCTAAACTTCTTTACTCTCATACAAAGCATCTAGAACTTAAAATCTTATACAAAACATCTAGATCTCAGAGTCTCATACGAAGCATCTAGATCTCAAAGTCTCCTAGAAAAGCATCTAGATCTCTAGAAAGTCTAGACAAGCGACTTTCTCACACACACGTGAAAAGTAACACAACTGGTGAAGTATGTTATAATGCATTTCTCCCACCTTATTAGCATGCCTTCGTGGTGTAGTGGTCAGCACACTCGGCGCGTATTCGAGAGGTCCGTGGCCTGAGTCCCGGCGAAGGCATTTCTCATTTTTCATATCTCCTGCTTTCAAAAATACCTAATGTCTCTACAGTGTAGCCCTTGTTACTTCTTTGTACGAAGTAAAGGAAGTATTGGAATCACGAAAAATTCTGGGCACCATATTTCAACGAAAGTACCCGCTATCGAATGCAATTAAACGGTGTTTTTCTGTGACACCTGTACCTATAGACAGAATAAATGACTCTTTTTCCTCAAACGAATTATAAAACTGATTTAAAAGGGATTCAGAAGAGATTTTTTCGTGGCGTCTGTACGTAAGAACGTACGTATAAAATAAATATTAGCGAAAAATAAAATAAAAATTAGTTTAATTAATCAGTTCACATTAAATTGAAGTAGATTTGTCAATTCTTTTGGTAATATTCTTATTAAATCACATGTTGTGCTTTCCTAGAGCTTCGTTACCTTCTGCGCTACGCAAAATAGTACCAATAAAGTAGTTCCATACTGGTTTGTTTACAAAACATTACTTCGGTCTGTAAATTCGTCATGTTTTTCTATTCTCTAGTACTTATTGTTCTCGCATAAATCAAAAACGAGTAGCCTCAGAACGTTGAAATTTTGTATATCGGACTGCAGTAGCATGTAGTTGTGCATTATCCCTTTTTAGTGGTTATCAGCCCCATCAAAAGTATATAAATATATATGTATACATATATATCCACTCTGTTATTCGGCTCAGTGAGTAAGTTTTTTTTATTCTTGTATGTTGTTAAATTGTGCATTTTTTTTAATGGTTGAATTATGTTATTCTTGTGTTCTGGTTAAGGTTTTATGCCTTTCGTCAATCTGAATGCAGTAGTTGTACAATTATCAATCATTTAAAATTTTTTCAGTGCTACTAAGCCTAATTTTTTATCATAGCAGTTGTTTACATTTAAAACTTAGCAGAATAATGGATTTGTTGATAAACTAGAGAAACTAAGCTTCGCAACAGCAAAGATAACGTCTTCTTTTATTAAATCGTGCTTAATCCGTTTTGTAATTATCCTTTAAGTTATTAAATTATTCCATATATTGACTCCGCATAGCGTCCACAACAAATTAAGTCAGTTTCTACGCCTACAGTATTTTTTTGCCAAGTGAGACCAAAAGTAAACTGTCAGTTTTGTGCACCGAAAAATCTGCCTTCTTGCTCGCTAGCCGAATTACTTGTTTCTGGGTAGAAACTCTAATTTTATTTGTAAAAATTGCTCTTTAAATTGTTTTAACTGTATTTATGTTTTACAGTTTTCTATATTTTTCAACTTTAATAAAGATATTTAAGGTTCCATTTATTTTTGCCTTGTTACGAAGTGAGAACTGAATTAATTGAATGAGAATTATATCTCTAATGAAATTCGAGGAAATAAGTTTAAACGAAATGAAGGAAAAAATGCGTATAATTTAATATTCCGTACAAGGAAGTCATGTGATTGTACACCTCCAGATTTTTTTCAAATTATAATAGCTTAAAAATTTTAGGAAGTTACAAGCGATAGAAATGATCCAAAGCATATGAAGGATGTCACCATCAAGGAAAGTATGCCTTTACAGAGGACATATAATATCGTTTGCAATAATTTTGTTAATGTAATCCAAATGTAATATGATAATGTAGCTCAGAAATTTATAAATAAGGAACAAAGTTAAATAAAAATGAAATGATATTTAAAGAAAAATAAACTTCATAATGTAGTCTTTGTCTATAAAAGTCTTTGTCTTTCTTTAAGTAAGTCTTTATCATTTAAAAGTTTTTAAATTGAAAAGTTCTTTCTTTTAGTAATCTTTGTCATTTGAATGCCCTTTCCTTTCATAACTTTTATCGAATTGAAATTTCTTTCCTACTAAAAGTCTTTGTTATTTAAAAATCCTTTTCCTTTACAGAAATGTAAAGTCCATACCATAGTCTTCATTCTTAAAAACAGGTTTTGTCTTGTAAAGTCTCTGCCTTTATTCGTAATAAGTTTTCAGTCTTTAAAAGACAGAACAATTTACATCCAAGCCGTCTACGGGATTCGAAACCAGGCTGTTCGGTATTGCAGTCGGCTTCCCTAACAATTTTACCGTCTGGCCGGAGCAGCTGATGACGTAGATTGCATAACGCATCAGCTAATTACTGATTTTAAATTTCGTAATCAAAACACTTAACATCCAACGGACAAACTATAAACCAAAACGAAAGCATTGTGAACAGAAATTTCATCTTGAAGTTGCCGTATTCGCTCTCTCGCTTAGCCGATACAAACTTGCTATAATACCTGCTGCTTTTGCCTCAAATACATTTCAAAAATAAAAGATACCGACGTAGTTCTTCAATACAGGCACTTATTTCGCCATTTATCTCTGTTGGCTTGAAATAAGATTGCTAACGAAAATAAAGAAACATTTAAATCGGCCAGTACATTTGTTATGCGTCAAACTTCTTCATTCCGTAAATTATGCTGTTCGCTGCGTTATCAATTTCTAAATCACTACATATTTTTATTGTTATGTATATATACAAAGTATGAAGTACTGCTGCATTAATAAAAGTTTTAAATCTAAATTTTGCGTTCAATATAATAGCTGCACAAATACGACTAAAACGGCTTTATTGTTCAACTCATTTTAACTGGGAGCGTTTTATTACATTTTACTTGCTTTTCAAAGATAAAAAAAAAGAGAATATGAAGAATCGTCCTATAGAAATATCATAAAAGATGAGCCCCTGGAGGATAATATTGCTTTTCACTAGAAAAGAGAAAAACCTTAGAAAGTCAGAGGAGATAGCTTTTATGCTCTCCTTTACTCGACAAACCCTTTTATTTGGTGAGAGGCGAAACTTTAATAAAAGCAAGAGACCTGCGTGCTGAGGTCTAAAGAATTTTGTTTTTGCAGTTTCTGATGTTTTGGTGTAAGATCTGTAGCGCAGAGTGTTCATTTTTCTTCTTTATCTGACATTTATGGCAGACAGCAGCATTCAGAAAATTAAGAGCGCTGCTGACCGTCCGCCAGAAATCCCTAGAGATCAACAGAACGAAATGATTTGAAATTAATCTTCTCGGGTGTTGCTTTTCGAGGCTTAAGAATTATTTTCATCTATACAGAGGTGTAAAAATAAATATAAGAATTCAGGGTATTTTATCAAATATATATGGTTTGTTTATATCTGAAATTTGTGCCACTAGCAGTGTAGCAAATACGATTATAATCATTCAGTAAAGCTATTTAGTAGGTATATAAGCTTTTAGTTCAAATAGTCTATAAGGTTGTTCCTATAACTTAGGTTAAAACAATACGTCTGTGTCGCAGGGTATTACGTTTGCATTCTTAAAAAAGGCAATTTAAAGACTTCTGAGGTTTATTTAATTTACGCAACAATTATTTTATGTTTGGAATCTTTACTGTCATTTCTCGTTTTTCGTTTTCCCTCCATAATGCAAAGCAGTTCGCGTGTATTTAACTGAGGGTTTGAGACTGCTTGAATAACGTATAAGGTATTTCTCCCGCCTTCGTAGCATGAATTCGTGCTGCAGTGGTCAGCACGCTCGGCGCGTACTTAAGAGGTCCTTGATTCGAGTCCCTCCGAGGGCATTGCTCAGTATTTCGTCTCTCCTGCTTTAAAGAATACCTAATGTCTTTACAAACGATTATTGGAGAAGTTAAATAACAAGAATCAGCGTAATGTTTGTAAATCTTGCGGGACCAGTTTCGATGGTTTAAATACAGAGCCATCGAAACTAGCCCTGCAAATTTTACAAATATTAGGTTGATTCTCATTTAACTTCTCCAATAACACCCCATAAGGCCTAACATCTTTTCTTCTTGAGCTCTACAGTCTGCTACAGCCCAAGGCTACCTCTCCACGTTTTCTCGATCTGACCCTACCCAGCACTATAGCTTCCCATTGGTTTACCACTATCAGTTTCAAATTCTTTTCCACATTATTCAGTCATTTAGTGGGTGGTCATCCTTTTCGTGGCTTCCCCTCTGTTTTTGAGAAGGTTATCTTTCTAGTAGGAAATGCGTCATCAAATCTATAAATATGGCCTAGCCATCTTATACGAAATGCCTTTACAATTTTAGCAATATCAAGTTCAGTATATTTTCGACAGATTTCATAATTATATAATACTCTCCACAATTCAATTTACCTCACTGGTCTAAAAATCTTCCTTAGAATTTTTCTTTCAAATATCAGCTGTAAGTCTTCCTCTGTATTGTTTAGAGTCCAGCTTTCGCTTAAATAACAATCAAAGTCTTATAAAAACTTATTTTGTTTTTTGTGCTAATTAATTTGGATTTAAATTAGTTTCCAAGCCCATAAAAGCATCTGTTGGCCATAGATATCCTGTTTTTAACTTAAATTTTAACGTCATTGCAGATTGAAATCATTGTATACACAGATTTAAAAATTGTTTGATAGTCTCAATGGTATAACTGTTGACCTTTAAAGGGAGTAAGTCCAGTATTTTATTTGTTGCCATCATAAATTTTGTCTCATTGATGGGTCCATCTTCCCTGCTCAGTCCTGCTGCAGGGACTCATCTTCTCTCCTAAGTATTCAAGCCAGACAAATGCCCCTACAACAGCCCATTTAACCTATTTAGAAATGCAAAATGTGTCTAACCTTTTCGTAGACTTACACCGACTCATCATTGTACCCAAACTTAGAGTACAGAAAACTGAAGAGGGTGTAAAAGAACCTTTTATTTTAAACTCAGTAAGATGAACAGAAAGCACTCCTCCTCGCCTTATGACGAGACACTCAAAGTAGAAATTCAAATGTAGAACCAAATTTAAATAGCTAATAGACAAATGCTACACACGGAAACCTAATCGCGAAGTTGGCTCGGAATACACCGACGTGATTTTAACTATTGTCAAGGAGCAACGTCGAAGACAGGAATTCGAACCTAAAATAGCAAAACTAGCAACGTAGCCTTCAAACGGCAGATTATAGTCTGACTTGGCAATCTGAAACCCTCACTTAAATATACGCAAATTGCTTTGCATTATGGCGGGAAAACGAAAAAAGAGAAATGACAGTAAAGATCCAAACACAAATGAAGTGTTAAGTAAATTAAATTAATAAACTTCATAAATCTTCAACTTATCGTTTTAACACTTTGACTGCCAAGCCAAAATTGCAAATGTTCACCACGGGGCCAAACTTTTTTTTGTGTAATTTGTATTTTTTTCAACATAAAACTATATATAAAAACAATATTTTTTAATCTGACTCATTTTGTAACACATGGGGAGATTTTCATCCTGGCTACCAAAAATGATAGCCAAAGCACACCACAAAAGTTAGTGTAAATTCTTCCATGCGTGGCCATGGCTATCTTATTTGATAGCCAGCTAAATTCGTCATTTATCAATAAACTTTTTTATTTAGATTTATGGTTCTGTAGTAGAATATCTTAAATTCAAATATATGAAAGAATGAGCTTAAAAGATTATAGTTTCAGGGTTTTTTTTTATTATTTTATTTATATGATTTTATTTCTATTATTTTGTTTAGGTTAGAATTATTTGAATTTTTATTACAATGAGCAAGAGAAAGTTAACTTTGGAAGAAATTGAAGCTGCGGCTATGAGATGCTATGATTCATGGGATGATGAAGACTTTGATTTATTTGATTCTGACGCGGATCCTGCATATTCCCCTGAAAGCTCATCTGACGAAACTGATATGGACGATGATATTGATAATGTTATTGAAGACGTTATTCAAGCTGTGGTATCTGATGAAGAATTTGAGGATTTGACAGACCTACCCGACAGTTATGACCAGGAGAATAATATAATCACCACCGATGGATGGACAGAATATGTGGGCAGACAAAAAGTGTTTGAGTTTATCGGAAAGCATGGTTTGCAATCAGACATTTCACAACAAAGCACACCATTGGATATATTTTTACTACTTGTTGATGAAGAGATCATTAACCACATTGTTGTTGAAACAAACAGATATGCAGGGCAAATTATTTCATCACAACCAAAATTGAAGCATTCCAGGATAAATCGGTGGAATGAAACAAATCATGAAGAAATGAAAAAATTCTTAGGATTGATGATGTGGATGGGTTTGGTACCACTAGGTCGTTTGGAAGACTATTGGTCACAAAATGGAGTCTACAACATGACAATTCCACGTGCGATAATGTCACGAAATCGTTTTCAGATATTACTAACTATGCTTCATTTTGATAACAATGAAACGAGCGATACCAGTAACAGGCTGCGAAAAATACAGCACCTAGTTGACATGCTACAACAAAAGTTCAAAGCCCTATTTTACCCGGGAGAAGATTTCGTTATAGATGAAACTCTTGTTCCATGGAGAGGGCGCCTAATTTTCAGGCAATATATTCCAAATAAATCCCATCGTTATGGAGTCAAACTGTTCAAGCTGTGTTCAGTTGATGGATATACATGGGGTCTTAAAGTCTATACTGGAAAGTCTGCATCTGGAGAGCGTGAAACCGGATTAGCAAAAAGTGTGTGTTTGGAACTAGCGGAATTACTTCTCAATCAAGGCAGAACTCTCTATATAGACAATTTTTATACTAGTTATGATTTGGCAAAGTGTTTGCTAGATAAAAAAACGCATGTTGTTGGAACACTAAGAGCAAATAAAAGAGATATCCCAAAGGAAGTCCTCCAAGCAAACTTAAAGAAAGGAGAA
This sequence comes from Stegodyphus mimosarum, assembly GCA_000611955.2. NCBI lineage: Eukaryota > Metazoa > Arthropoda > Arachnida > Araneae > Eresidae > Stegodyphus > Stegodyphus mimosarum. The sequence goes on along the minus strand of KK112970.1, from coordinate 208,304 downwards.
ATGATTTCCAGAGAAGACGAGAATGGCATTGTTGTGTTAAAATGGAAGGACACCCGTGATGTTCGGATATTGAGCACAAAACATGCACCTATATTTGTTCCAGTTGCACCTAGGAAAAAACGAGCATTGCAAATGGAGCAAGGGAAAAATACAAATCAACATGCTGCAACTACTTCAACAAGCCAAAGCCTTCTACAAAGCATGCCATCAACCAGCGCAAATCAATTTGCAGTCATACCCTCAACCAACTTATTATCTGAACAACCATCTACCAGCACAAAAACAAATAGACAATATCGAAGGGCTTTAGAAAAACCTGAAGCCATATTGGCATACAATAAAGGCAAAGCTGGCATAGATTTGTCAGATCAGATGGGGGCTTATGCCACAACACTAAGAAAAGGTGTTAAGTGGTACAGAAAACTAGGATTAGAATTGTTGTTAGGCGTTGCAGTAGTTAACGCATGGGTTGTATATCGACATGTAACAAAATCCAAAATGAAAATTCGTAAATTTAGAGAGAGATTAGTTTTCCAGTTGCTTGGTATGGATATAGATCCTGATCGTAATGAGCAAACAAGTAAAGAAACGCACCACCTGATTGATAGGATCCATGAAAATGATAAAAAGGTACGACGTAAATGCCATATATGCTATATTAATATTTCTAAGACAGAGGGTCGTGAACAAGCCAGAAAAAAAGCAAAGCTAATTTCCACATACTGTGACAATTGTCCTGACCAGCCTCAAATGTGTCGTAATTGCTTCAATGCTAAACACTGAATGTAACTTTATCCTGAAATAAAGGCAATAACATGATGCATTTATATTCTTTTTACTTTCACAAATTGCAAATATATGTATTTATCATATATTTTATATATATTTATCACATACTTTCTCTCTATTTATATATATTCCCTTTTTTGTTTCATGTTCCAAACATTTAATTTTTCATAAAACTTAGCTCATAAAATCGTCACATATAGCAATTTGCGCAAACCACGTATACCTAACACATCGTAGGGCGCCCAACAATCAAGCTCCAATACGATTTTCATGTAACTGATAACATATTTGATAGCCATGGCCTGAAGTGTTGAAACACCGTGGCTATCATATCGGATAGCCAGTGTCTCAACGGAAATATCACTGGATATCACATATGATAGCCATGGCAGTCAAAGTGTTAAGAATACAAAAGTAATGAACTGCAACACAGGCGTATGAAGTGCAGGTTTCTGGAGAGCTCAAAAGGGGGAATAGGTTTCTGGATGGCGCTTGACGTTTTCAAACGCCTTCTAAAGCGCAGAAAAGGAATTGTATTGAAAGAGCCTCGAAAGTAAAATAAAGAAAATTGGCAATAAATAAGAACAATCAGTGTTGCCACCATAAGATACTACTAAGTTGTAAAATAGGACCCGGTCAAACACTGGAATCAGAGCATGTTCCGTCACAATAATTTATCACTCAGAGTACATAATCTGTCACTCAAGTTTTGACCAGAAAGAATATTCCACACCCTCTTCTCCTCTGCTACCGATTCCTTTAACTTTTGACTGTCTTCCAACTAAAAGGACATTAACAATGCAGCATCCAAAAGATCATAATGGACCAGATGGAAGTAAATATGCTGGACAACTTAGAAAACTGCATCTCCGGATGTCTGTAGTCCTCTAAGTTAAATACTTTCAAAGTTAAAATGTTGTTACGAAATTTCCCATTTAGTTAGATATTTTTAATAAAATTATAATTAAAATTGCTTTATTTCCCAGTGCAGTGCAGCGCGTAACATACTTTAAGAGAAAGTTCCGCCGGAAAAGTAAAATTAAGAGAGCACTTGCATTTAACATTGAATAAAAGTTTATTTGTGTAACTGATATTTAATTTAAATAAATGTAATTGACTAGCCGTAACCGTAATTCGACTCTTTTTGCTTTCCAGAAATTGCTAGAATTGTCTCGCGCTGCCGATTTAAAAATCTATAAAAGCCGGAGAGAAACATCTCAGCTGAGTAGTTGTTTAAGCGAGCGGCAGTTGTTTATTTAGTTGTTGTTGATGATTGTAGCGAATTCGCCGTGAGATCTGATTAGCTTTCTCCGCGCTTTGGATTGAGTTCTGTTTAATGCTTTAGTAGTTTAAAATATAGCTAAAGTTTATAATGCGTGATATTGTGATGTTATACGAATATCTCTGAGGAACAATCCAACGTTTTGTTATAGTTATTGTTATTAGAATAAATGTTATTAACCTTTTATCGGACTTGTGGATTCAATCTTTTACGAACCCGTACGCACCCAACAATATGAATTTTTAATGCACTTTGAAATAGTTTTTTAGCTGTGCCTTTCGTTCACATCTCAATACATCTCTGCATAAGATTTAATTTTATGGGGTTTGTAAATGGTCAACTGATCATACACAAGTGAAGAATATTGCTATGTTCTTGTTCTGTTCCCAGAAATTGGACTGGTCTGCTTAGGTCTTCTTGATTTTCTCTTTGGCAACATAAATAATAGCGAACTTGAATTAGAAAACTTAATCTGCTTGTTAAATGAGGTTAAAATCCTTGAGTTCTTTGCCTTAGAACTACTTATCACTTAAAGTGTACCAAATGTGATGATTAATAACTGTCAAACCCAAAGTGGATGCCCATTACCAGACATGAAGATGGAACTGTTTTTAACTGCATCTGTACTAAGTATAGCAGAGTCTTCACAATCATTTTACTACCACAAAATGCGCAGAAAAATCAGATGATCAGATATTTATGAAATATGACTGCGTTAGGAAAGTCTTTTCCGTAACGTTAAGCATCGTTACTAGCGGAAGTACTCGATGCCAGTTAAGTTAGGTTGAGAGTAATGTATCTAACAACAGATAGAAGGATACCGCTGCAATCCTTCAGTAATAATGACGCAAAAACATACGATTCATAGTCATACATTTTTCAGTCTGCTGCGATATGGAACCAACATAAAAAATTTCCATAAAAAAATAAGCTAATTTTCTCTCATTAAATCAGCAACAATGGCACGCAGTTTTTAATGATTTTCGTCTTTCTAATCAAATAGTCGTAAAAGTTCAAGTTCCTTCCAATATTTCACCTATATTCAATTTTAGTAGATTAAATGTGGCAAAAAATTGATCATAATTGATCAAAATAAATAACGCAAACAAACAAATAAACACACATTCATCTTTGTATATACAGATTTCGTAGAACTTAACAAATTTTTGATTAACAGACTCTCTCATTTGAAAGCGAGCAGTAGCAACACTTTTCGAAATAAAGCATTTTTAAATCCAACGCGCGAGACTGTTGCCACTCGGAAAAATGAGTGCGAAAATTAACTCTTTCGGAGTTTTTAACTAATATTTGGACTGATGATTGTCGTACGAAGTTGGAAATAGTCGAAGTGGCTTACCACGAGTTTTTGGAATCGGGAATAATGTATTTAATGTTTGGCAATGTTATTTTTATTTTGTCGTAAAACTCAGAAATTTTTTATTAACAAACTCTAGGATTTGAAAGCGAGCCGTGGCAACAATTCTCGAAATAAAGCAGAATTTTATCTTCAGCGTGAAAGACTGTTGCCACTCGGAACCGGAAAAATAAGGACGAAAATTACCGTTTCTCATTAATATCTCTTTTTTTTTTTTTTGAAAAACATGAACGTCTACCTTTTCCAGGACCCAGAAAAGAGTGGTATAAAGTTTGGTGACGATTGCTACAGTAGTGACTGAGTTAATTGCGAACAAACATACAAACATTCTTCTTTATAGATATATATATAGGTGACGTTTAGCAAACTTGCCACAGAAAAACTGCTGCCATCTTTTGAATTTGAGTGAAGGTTTTCATATCTCTTTTAATAAAAGATTAGACATTCCATTTTTCTGATACAGGTTTCAAAAAGCCACTATTTTCAAAGCCTTCCTCTTCCGTCGTACTACTCACCACTATCATTATATCTGCAAGTTCCAATAAAATAATTGTGAATTACTATGGCTATTCCGAGTCTATTTGTGTACTTTCTGGCCTTTTTTTTTTTTGTTATTGTTATACCTGCATTCTGAAGAAACCAAACATGATATTTCTTTCTCCATCAATCTTCTCCCAATTCCGAAGTGAAATAAGATAATATATAAATGATTTGTTATCATAAAAATGTTTTTACTGAGATCTAAAGAATTGTCAGTGATTGATTGGTGAAGTCATCTTCGGTGTCTTTTTCAGATAGATATTCAGTTATAAATGGCTGTCTCAAATCTTCCAGAAGTTTGGTTCAGTGATGAAAGCTTCAGAAATGTCCTTTCCATTATTTTCAAATATTTCATCGTTTTCTTAGCATATCCTTCTGTTTCGCCTACTCCGTCTCTGTTGGCTTTTCCGAAAACTAATCATTCATAATTCTGTACTACTGGGTTCGGAACTAAATTTCTTGTTACTATCAGTATTTTAGAATTGTTTCGGAATTTCTGTAATCTGCTGTTATAGCTCACAGAAAATCATCCATAGGTAAGTAGTTAGTAATGAGATCTGAGTTCAACTTTAGGGAACTAGAGTTCTTTTAATTAATTATTGATATTGAACGATTACTTACTTCACGAATGCGATAGGACAAAACTAAATTCTTCAGTGAAAGGAATGTTGTGTGGGTATGTGTAAATATTTCTTTGAAAGTTCATTTTTACTTCCTTGTACGAAGTGAAGGAAGTATTGTAATCGCGAACATTTGGGGGCATTATATTTCAATGAAAATATCCATTTTGACTCCTATCCAACGCAATTTAACGATTTTTTGGGGTGACATCTGTACGTAAGTACAGAATAAAAGTCTCTTTGTCCCAAAACTGGTTGCAAAAAGGATTTAAAATGGATTCAGAAGATGTTTTTCGTGACGCCCGCACGCACATATACATATTTATGTATGTATCTCGCATAACTCAAAAACGAGTAGCCTCAGAACGTTGAAATTTCGTACAGGACTCCTATAACATGTAGTTGTGCAGCTCCCTTTTTGGTTGCAATCGGCCGCACCAAAAGTGTATAAATATATATAATCACTCTGTTACTCAGCTCAATCAGTTCAGTCTATTTTATCTCAAATGTTGGTAAATTGGGCATTTTTTGCTTTGCAAATGATTGAGTTATGTTGTTCTTAAATTACGGTTAAGGTTTTTATGCCTTTAGTTAATCTGCATGCAATAGTTGTAAAATTATCAACAATTTAAAAGTTGTTCAAGTGAGGCTAAGCCTAATTTTTTGCCACAGCAGCTTTACTTGTTTGCATTTGAAACTTAGCAGAATAGTATCACTTTCTGCACATTCAGTGTCTTTTTCCCGAGTGGGATCAAAAGAACGCTTTCAGTTTTGTGCACCAAAAAATCTGTCTTGTTGCTCGCTGGCTGAACTGATTGTTATTGCGTAGAAATTTTAATTTGAATTGCAAAGTTTTTTTTCTTTTTAATTGTTTTAACTGTATTTTGTATTTTATATTTTTCTACTTTTTTCACTTTTAATAAATATATTTTGAGGTTTCATGCATTTTTGCCTTGTCGCCAAGTGCGAACTGAATTAATTGAACGAATAATGTATAGCTAATGAAATTCGAAGAAAAGAGTTTAAATGAAATGCAGGAAAAATACGTATAATTTAATATTGCGTACAAGAAAGTCATGTGATCAGATTACCTCATTATTGCTTGATATCTTAATTTGGCGTTCAGGGCTGCTTCTGAACCCATTATAATTTTCTAAAATTTATTAAACAGAATAGATATACAGGAGTGTTTTGTTGTGCAAATGTGTTCTCGACCTTTCTGATTTAGCGATTTTCATTCTTCTGTAACCTCTTTCTGCTTTGTATTCGGAAAGTCAAAGAATTACTTCGAAATTTGCGATAACAGAAAACTGAAGAAATCCGCAGTTCCCTGGTTTTAAATCATTTTAAAAGGCGCTTGTAAGAAACATGAGGCCTGAGAAATACTTTGTCTTCATATTATTTAGAAACTGAGGGTAACTGAAATGCGATCGGATATATGATACAAGTAATTACTTAGAAAAAAACGAAATCTGAAAGCTTTCAGATTTTATATCACACACAAAATAGTAATTTACACACACATAAATGTTTCGAGAGCACTCGGACTAAAAATATTTAAAAACAGTCATTAGAATTTCCGACAAATAGACTCGCGCGCTGGCGCCGGACGTAAAAATGTTTTTATCCGCATAGTATTGCCATAGCTCGTATTAAAATAGTTGAGTTTGTTAATCAAAAATTCTTCAAAGTTTTACAAAATATGAAATAGACAATAAAACAAAATCTAAATTCTAAATTTGGACTTCCAGGTGCTCATTCGAGTGGAGGACTACATTATTCAAAATTGAATGATGAAGTGATGAGCGTTTCTTGATCGTTGATTTTTTTCACAATGCGAGAAACATACATACATTGTTGCAGATTCTTCATTATTTAATTCTTTAAATATAATACAGGACGATGAAATTTGGTGGCAACAGTTTTAAAAGTCATACAACGCTTTTAGTGATTCGACCCAAAATGCCTTTTTGAAACTAATAGCCCTTCTGGGCTGACGCTTCATTCGGCTGAAAATTCGGTGAAAATGGAACTGATTAGGATACATTTTCAGCATTAAAAAATACACGTCTTGCCCTTTTTACTTCCTTGTACGAAGTAAACAGGAAGTATTGTAATCGTGAAAAATTTCGGGTATCATATTTCAACGAAAATCCACTTTGATCGCGATCTAATGCAATTTAACGATGTTTCTGCTTTACATCCGTACGTAAGGACAGAATAAAGGACTTCCCCCCCCAAAAAAAATTATAAAACTAATTTAAAATGGATTCTGAAGAGATTTTTTTCGTGGTGTCTGTGGGTACCAAAGTATGTATGTATGAATCTCGCATAACTCAAAAACGAGTAACCTCAGAACGTTGAAATTTTGTTTATAGGACTGCTATAATATGTAGATGTGCACCTCCTATTTTGGTTGCAATCGGAGGCACCAAATCAATAAATAAATATATATATCCACTCCGTTACTCGGATCAGTAAGCTCTGATGGAATTATGTTGGTTTTAGCTTCTGGTTAAGGTTTTTATACCTTTAGCTAACCTGCATGTTATAGTTGTAGAATTATCAACAATTTAAAAGCTGTTTAAGTGCGGTTAAGCCTAACTTGTTTGGCCACAGCAACCATATTTGTTTACATTTGAAACTTAGCAGAATATTGAAGGTCTTTCTGCATCTTCAATGTCTTTTTGACAAGTGGGACCAAAAGAAAACTTTTAGTTTTGTGCACCGAAAAATCTGCCTTATTGCCTGCGGGCCGAATTGCTTGTTTTTGAGCAGGAACTCTAATTTTAATTGTAAAAATTGTTTTTTAATTGCTTTAACTGTATTTGGTGTTTTATGTTTTTCTATGTGTTTGAATTTTTAATGAAGATATTTTGAGTTTTTATGTATTTTTGCCCTGTCACTGAGTGAGAACTGAATTAATTGAATGAGAAATATATCTGAAATAAAACTCGAGGATTAAGTGTTTCTTATTAGCAGCAAATATTGTCGTCAGTCTGTCTCGGAGAGAGGAGAATGTTTACGAGTAGCAAATACGCATTAGGGAAACGGCGCTGAATCGTCTGTGAAAAATTGTTTTTGCTTTGTCTGTTTAATTTCTTTTATACATCATTTTATATTAATTATAGTATTTGAATAGAACATGTGGCAACGATTTTATTATTGAGAATTAAATCATGCTTAATCCATTCTGGAATTTATCCGAGGAAATAAGTGTTAAAGATTTACTTCTTAATTTTTAATATACGCATTTTCAGTTTTTATGTATTTTTGCCTTGCCGCGAAGTGAGAACTGAATTATTTGAATGAGAAATGCTGAATCGTCTGTGAAAAACTGTTTCTTTTTTCTTTGTTTTTTATTTGATTGTTTGTCTGTTTAATTTCTTTTCTACATCGTTTTAGATTTATCATAGTATTCTAATAGAACATGTGGCAACGATTAGATAATTCTTTAGATGATATGATTTTTGTGCATTCTGTGTTCTAAAATGAATGAGATGTAGCGCTGTTAAGTGAACCTAGCGCCAGGGTGTCGCTATGTTAAATGGATATATTGAATTTTAAAGAATGTATTTATTCTATTCTGATTTAAGCGCTATCGACGAAGTAGGTTAAATTCAATTCAATAAGCTTAAATGAAATGGAGACAAAAATGAGTACAATTTAATATTCCGTATAAGAAAGTCATGTGATGTGCACATCATATTTTGTTTTATGATTTTCAAACAAGGAACCTCTTATTTCATATCTGAGTTTTTCAAAAAAAAAACATTTATTTTTCAACTAAGTAAAATTTGCTTAAATGATTCACCTGGTTTTTATGGAATAGCTCTTTTCGAAACAAGAATGCTGCATGTACACTTATCTACTTCTTTTTGAAACGGAAAATATGTTTAGCAACAAAACTTTTAAGTATGGTTGGGGATGTATGTAAAAGCTTAATATAAAAAGAAAAATGCAATCATGTTTAAGCGTTTCTGTTTACTATTTCGATTTCCTATTCTTTTTTTTTTAAATCTTGATTTATCTTTAAGGATATATTGTCCTGAGTTTGTCTTAAGCATTTTTACGAGAACGTTCCAAAAAGAATTATATTCTGAGAAACTCTTCTGAAGTTTTTTGCCCTTTTTTAACCCATCCAGAAAGTTCTCCTATCTTAACTGATCCCTTTCTTTAACTCAGACTTAAACCGATTCCCTTCGAGACATAACGGGCAATCGCGAATCATAAAAGAAAGCTTTATTGGATGTCTAGACAGAAAAATAACGTTTCTCCGTCGCGTTTTATCATTTATTCTATTCATTTGCGTTAAGTAGCCTTCAGTGAAATTATTTTATTTGCTAAGTACTTATTTTCAACCCAAGTGCACGAGTTAAAGGCGTACTTCAAATAAAAACAACTTGCTTAATGACTGCATTTCAGAAAATTAAAAAGTTGCTTATTCTATGGTGGCAGCATGAATTTTATTTTACTTCTTAGATTTATTTAATGTTTTGTTCATTGTTTAGGCTGTGCGAACATTGTAAAAGAATTTGTCTTGTCTGCTTCTGAGTATTCCTAGATAAGAAATTTCTTTCCTGATTCTACATGTCTGGGATTTAGATATTTTTTTTTCTTTTTTTTATTAATTTTTAACGTTTCGTGTGTTATCTTTATTTATTAAATGTCATGTTCTTCGCACTTAAATCTCATAAAATTAAGTCGCGCAGCAATATCACAAAATATTTAAAAACAGCGTAACTTTAGAATTTCCGGTAGACAATCTCACGCGCTGGAGATAATTTTTGTGTGTGTGTGTGTGTGTGTGTGTGTGTGTGTGTGTGTGTGTTCAAAGCGAGCAGTAGCAGCACTGCTCGCTTTGATGAAACTGGAAATCTAAACGGCGTTAGCGCAGAAGAGCTATTAATTTCAAAACGGCATTTTGTGTCGATTCACATTTCAAACTCTTGCCACTAAATATTACCGCCATGTTTTATATTTAAAGAAACTAAGTAATGAAGAATCTGCATCAATGCATGAATGTATCTCGCGTTGTGAAGAAACAACGGTACCTAGGGTAATCAAATTTGGAATAACGTAGTCCTCCAACAGAAAAAGAGCACTTGAAAGACCGAATTTTGAATTTGTTTTATTATCTGCCTAAAATTTTGTAAAACTTTAAGGAATTTTTGACTAACAAACTGAACGATTTCAAAAGGAGCAATGGCAACACTGCACGGAAAAAACATTTTTATCTCCATTGTGCGAGACTGTGTATCGGGAATTCTAAGGGTATGCTGTTTTTAAATATTTTGTGATATTGCTGTTGAATTGAATTTTATGGTTTAGGTGCAAAGAACATGACATTTAATAAATAAAGGTTACACACAAGCGTTAAAAAACGCCTCTTTGGGAGTAATATAAAATCTGAAAGCTTTCAGACTTACGCCCACCCCCAATTTTTTAATATTTTATAAAGTTTTAAAAAATACGAAATAGATAATAAATCAAATTCGAAATTTAAAATTTGGTCTTCAGGGGCCCATGTTCGAGTGGGGGATTACGTTATTCAGAATTTGACGGCTCTAGGTAACGTCGTTTTTTCAAAATGCCAGAAACATACACACATTCATGCAGATTCTTTATTATTTAATTTCTTTAAATATAATACAGGGCGATAACATCTAGTAGCAACAATTTGAAAAGTGATACACGTTTATAATGAACCGATGTAAAATGCCGTTTCCAGATTAATATTCCTTCTGGACTAACGCTCCATTGGGCTAATAATAAAAAGCGTATTTTCAAATCGTAAGGAATTATCAAGTAGGGACAGAACGACTGATAATTTGATCATGCCGATCATTTGCAGAATTAATTCAAATGTTGTATATTCAAAACCGGTTAATAAAATGGAGTCACCAGAAAGTGAGTTGTGCAAAGAAAATATTAAAATATTTCCTTTCTCTCCTGATAAGCCAGAAATTTGGTTTTTAGGAAGCATGTCTTACAGTTAGAGCCATTGCTTCAGAAAAAAGGAAATTTAGTTCCTTGAGCTTCTCAGATGTCACAGAAAGCCTTTGAAAACCTGTGAAGTCGTGTATATAGCCGACAGCTTGAATAAATTCTTTGACAGTAAAAGCAGGTTCTTACTCTGATCATTAAAATTGAAAAAACAATAATTAAATATTTAATCGCAGGAAATGAGCTTAGATGTTTGAAATTTAGCAGATTGTTATGGTAACTTAGAGACGTAATGATTACAGATGCATCAGAACGTTTACTAAATATAATAGAGCTTAAAAATTATCAGAATCTGTCAAAAATATTTTCCTTAACGGAGAGAAAGCATTTTCAAGTTGGGAATTATTATAGATAAAATTAGCCGTATATGACTTTATGAAATGGAATTCTTAATGTTATAAATATGTAAGATATTATCGAGTAACAAATTATGTACTTAAACTATTTCACGTCGCTAGATTTAGAATAAGCAATAGATGTAGGGTATTTAAACACTCTTAAAACGTTTTCGAGACCATTTAATTGATGTTTAAAATGTAAGGAGTATATTTTTAAATATTCCATCCGGTAGTTTTTTTTCTGGACTATACGTCTGCACCGTGATTTCCATCATAGAAGAGCTTTTGTAAAGTTTCCAAGGGTATTTATTGATTTCTTTTCCACTACCTTACAGAGTCCATCAATCTTGCTGGGTTTGCGTTTAGAAAGAGCTCTTTCCAAGAGACCAAAGGCATAATAGTCCACAAATGAAATGTTAAGGGACTTTGCAGAAATACATTGAAATGGTATATATGCTATGCCTGTATCAGTCTTCATTTTTTCAAGGACTTTAAGTGGTACTTTTTGAAGTATGTCTAGTTGCTTTGTCTTGATGAAGTTTTACTCTTTCAAAGTCATTGGGTTAAAGAAATGAAATACCTTCTTTATATATGCTATGCCTGTATCAATCTTCATTTTTCAAAGAATGCAGTGGTACTTTTTGAAGTATGTCTAGTTGCTTTGTCTTGATGAAGTTTCACTTTTTCAAAGTCGTTGGGATAAAGAAATGAAATACCTTCTGTAAATACCGTACATAACACGTTTTCTTGATAATAAGTTGAGTTGTTTTTAAATTTTTTTTTTCCGCTCTTCTTATTTTTAATTTGCCGCCATAACAGAATCCTGCGAGAATCATAAAACCCTTACTGAACCTTTCTAAGCATTGACGGAACCAGGCTTTTGTATTTTTTTCCGTTTTAGGTTGTAAGAAAAACTTTTTTTTGTTGCAGTTACTTAGATAAACCCTTGCTTCATAAAGGCTCGCAATGTATTTCCACTTTTCTCCTGCTAAATATTTCTCATGTAAGGGTCTGCGAATTGTTCTGCAATGAGCCACGTGCCTTAGCAAAAGCTGGAGAACATTATGATTTTTCGTTAAGTTGAAAATTTGGTTTATTATTTTATTTATTGTTGCTACAGATGTATTCAAAGACTTTGCAATTGATTTCTGCGTTGGCTGATTTTCTCTTATTACCAGCGATTCAAGTTTAGGTTAGATTAGGTTATTCAATTATGACAAAGCTCACTAGGGCTATCTGCCTAAAGGGAGGGATGCCTTCGTGGAGGACTTTCTAAGGGAAACTGGCTCGTATACACGTTACACATGGGGAAAACCACGAAAATGCCCATGCAGCCAGCCCGTTCGTGGGATTCGAACCTCGAACCGAACTACCAGTGTTTAACGTCTTTACCGCTCGGCCGCTGGTGGGCCGATTCAAGTTTAGAAACTTTAAAAACAGTGCTGTACCTTCTTTAGGTATTTTCAGGAGTCTTTTTCCATACAGAAGACATGACTGACTGTTTCTCCATTTTCCATTACTGTTGCTTATTTTGCATTTCGGAGTTTTGATACAATGCGTTTCACAACACTTTTGAATTGTGGAATAGAAATATTTCTCTTTGCAAAGGGCAAAAAACATATCCTTAAAACCACAACTTGTTTACATGCGACATTTTGCAAGAATAAATTTTAAAGTAGCAGACTATATTTCTTATTCCAAATAATAAGCTGTTGCCAGAAATTTTTATTCCAAAATATATGCTTTTTTTTAATTCTTCATCGAAATCGTTCTAGACGTGTGTAAATACCCTTTGTAAATACTTCCTATGAAAGATCAAGCAGAAAATTTTGTGAAAGGCGTAATATTAACAGCGAAGGTTATTTTTATAATTTTCGATTTGAAACAAACTGCGCTAGAGAAAACTATAATCCTCTTTGGTAAAATAAAAATAAGGTAAATCAGAAAAAGATAGTAGCTGCAGTAGATTTGGCGATCAGGCGAGTAAGCTTAGTATCCAATTCCAAGTAAAACGTGTATGCGTTATGCTGAAACCCCCAAAACCCCAGTCGCAACGTTACGGGATTTTAACTCGATTAAAGTTAAAATCCCGTAACGCCATGAATGAAGCATATGAAGAAGATTATTATCAAAGCTTTTACTTCCTAGAACTTTTAAATAAAAAACTTTTTAACTTGTAGTTTAAAAGTTTTTCGCCTTATTTAAGTTTTTAATTTATTACTTTAGACTAAAATTCATAAAATAAATAAGGGCGAATTATAATAAAAGAAAAAACAGTGCCTGAACATAAAATTATTCTGTCTAATCAGCATAATGATGAAATACATGTTGCGACATCCTTTGTTCAAGATCTTCTACTCTATCAGATAACGTAAGTTTACATTCAATTCTTTTAAATTTCAGTGCGATCTGGAAATCTGATCTTCATCACTTTGTATTGTTCCTCACTTGTATTCTATTAACTAAGTGTTGAAGAGCCTAGTGAACTACTAAGCGAATAATCGTTTAATCCAAGAATAGAAACGTAAACTCAAGAGAGGTTAATTGCACTTTATTGCTCAAAATAAAGATTCACTGTGGCCCCTGTCTCAGGGGTACAACAAAGCCTACACTTGGGCTTAAAATCAGAAATATAAGAAATAAGAACTAACTAATGACTAACTAAAGATATTTAACCCAAGGTAACTCAAATTCTAAACTAGTTGCCCCGTAATATTAAATTAGCTGGTGAAGGTATCAAAAGGCACGTAATACGGCCGAGCGTAGTAACAGTTAGAGCGACGTAGCCAAAAAGCAAACGCTCGCTATTCAGGAATCCTAACTCTCTCTCTCTCTCGAAGTCAGTGGAATTTAGACTTAAATACTTACTTCTCATTTACATTTAACGCGATTCTAAAACGTCGTTCTGGTAAGGAATCGTAAGCTGAAGCTAGAAGAGATAAAAAAGGTGCATAAACTTAAACTGTAAGAAAATTAGGATATACCTTATAACTTAAAAACAGAAGTTGTTAACAATGACGGATTAAATCTTCTGATTTAAAATACTGTATTGCCAGTAGCTGCATTATAGATATAAAAACGAACAGTTCTTGAAAAATTGTTAAGATCTGATGACTTACAGAGGAAGTTTAGAAGAATTCTTGAATGATTATATTTTTTTATCTATGCCATGGTGTAAAATGAAATTCCTACAAGGATTAGTCTGACCGTTAAATAAGGATATGTGAGAAAAATCTCAATTCTAAATTTTCTAAATAAAGTTTTCAAAAACATTTCCTTTGGAATATCATATCGTCATCGCAAATATATACATGAATAAGAATTTTGGAAAAAAAATCGTTTAGTA
>KK112970.1:153568-193995 GCA_000611955.2 Stegodyphus mimosarum | reverse complement strand
AACATTAATTTTATAATTTTATCCAAACAAGCAAATAAATACAGAAATCAGAATAAATAAATAGAACCCTCCCCCAAAAAAAATCTGAAAGGTTTCAGATTTTAAATTACATCCAAAGGGATATTTTCTTAACCTTTTGGGTGTTACCTTTATTTATTGAATATCATGTTCTTCGCACTTAAACCATAAAATTCAGTTCAACAGCAATATCGCGGAATAATTTAAAATGAGCATATCTTTAGAATTTCCGATACACAATTCCGCGAGCTGGAGATAATTTTTTTTCGTACACTGTTGCCATTGCTTGCTTTTAAATCGTTGAGCCTGTTCATCAAAAATTCGTTTAAGTTTTATGAAATAGATAATAAAACAAATTCGAAATTTGGGCTTCCAGATGTGCATATTCGGGTGGAAACGTACGTTATTCAAAATTCGTAGGTACCGTTGTTTTATCACATTTGGAGAAATAGATATACATTTATGCAGATTCTTCATTATTTAATTTCTTTAAACATAATACAAAGCGATAACTTTTGATGGCAACAATTTGAAAAGCGATACAACCGTTTATAGTGATTCAACGCAAAATCGCAAAGCGAAAACAATAGTCCTTCAGGGACAAAGCCCCTTTGGACTAATAAACAATTAAATAGAGACTATGCAACCATACATATAAATACAGAAAATATGCAAAAATAATCGTATATTCATATTTTGCAATACTTACATTTATAAGGTATATTACGCTAAGTAAATTGCTTTTATGATTTAAATCTTATCCTTTCCGTAGTTCTCGCCAAACTGCAAATTAGATTACTCGTATTTAAGTTGAGGATTTTGAATGGTGCATGTATAGAGCTACTGGCAGCGACTTCACAGGTTATGCCAGTGAATATTCCGGCTTTAGTCGTTTCACTAGCCGACGTTAGAAACGCACCATTCAAATACCTTTAGTTTGAAACTTCAAATTTGTTATGTGACTTACCTACAAGTAGCGGAGATTATTTATAATCACAAATTTCGCTTTATGTTCATTGAAGGTTTAATAAAAGGCCTATTTTACAATTTTTTAAAAGTTTGTCATAATATTTCAGACGGAACGGTATTAACCTGTCAGTCTAATAGGGTCTGAAGGAATTTCTGTTAATTTAACACAATTAGGAACCTAGCATTTAGGACCAATCAGTGAAGGAGCATCAAAAACGTGTAAAATAATATAGAAAATCTTGTTATTTTTCCATTTACTTCCTCAAAACACTCACAATTCAAATTTCTCAGGAAAAGGGTTTACTTGCAAATTCTTTCAAAATTCTTTGTGTTATGCATGTGGTAAAATGGATTTATTCCGTTCCGTTCTTCATTCTTTCCCAAAATAGGAAAGTAAACTTTATTTAAATGGAGAAATGCAAAAGGATAAAAAGATAAGCATTCGATAGAAAAAGATTTTTTTTTGAAATTTCAAATCGTTTTCAAATGCTTCATACCAAACATTGCAAATCCGCATTCTGTGATTTATTTTTATTTCGTGGTGAGTTTATTCTATATTTATTTAATACAAATTTTAATATTCTTAATTAAATTCCATTCTGGAACATAAAAGAAAGCAATAAGAAATTTACTTAATATCAGTTGCTACTATGGACACTATATATTTTTTTATAAACGAATCCTGAAAATTCTCGAATCTCTCAAATGCTTCTTTCAGGACTAAAAAGAAAAAATAAAGAAAACTTTTGTTAATATTAAAAAATTTTAACTAAAGCAAAATAAAAAAGTACTTAAAAAAAGAAAAAAATTAAGACTACAGTTTTCAAAAATGCAACTATATTTATTAACAATATACAAATAATATACGAAGCATATAATGTAATCCTTGAATTCTAAGGTTCAAATCCTCAATATAAACTCGCTGATAAAATCGCTGAACACTAGTGGTTCCGATTTGGGTTCGAATTCAGTCGAGCATGCTGGCTGCATGGGCATTTTCATGGTTTCCCCACACTGTAATGTCTAAGCGAGCCAGTTTTCCTCAGAAAGTCCTTCAAGAAGGCATCATTCGCCTTATGCAGGCAGCCCTAGTGAGCTTTGCCATAATCAGTTCAACGAAAATCTCAACATAAACTGACAGAATATTGTAAACTTTCTCTTTAACCATCACCTGCAGTTTCAAAAGAATTTTATCTTTCGAATAAATTAAACTTTAAAAGAATCGTTCATTTCAATTAGGGGTTCAATTTCCAGCAGCAGTTAGCTGGGTAGCTTAACTAATTGATACACAAGTGGATTCAAGTGCGCTACTCTGAGCTCATGATTCTAGTTCATATACCTCTGCCTGAGTTTCTAGAAACATCAAAATGTCAAGAACCTTTTTACAAATTCTAGATGTTAGCAGAACCATCCAGAATTATAGGATAATTCGAGAGCTACTTTTCAAAAACTTTCGAGAAAGGTAGCCCACGAGTTATTCAAAAATCCTACCACATTTTGTAAGATGCCATAGTGTATGGCGACCAGGACTGCCAGATCATTTGTTGGACACTGATAAAAGTAATCTCTTCACATATTCGAGTAAAACGTCTAAGATTATCAAGTCAGGATATACAAGATTCATATGAAGAAAAAAGCATAAAAATTGAAGTTTTCGATTGTCGATTTGTTTTTTCAAATTTCGCTAGATTTCGAAATTTGAATGTCCTAATCCTATTTATATTATTCCTTGGCTTATTATATTTTAGTCTTACAGGAATAATTTTAAAATTTCTCCTCCCAACCGGATAGAGGTTAGTGACTCTGACTTCTTTTTCGAAAGGTCCAAGTTCGAATCCCGGAGGAGGCTTGGATATATGTATGGTGTCTGTGCGGCATGTGGGTGCTCTAAATATGCGACAAACCGAAAGTCCTCTCGAGAGCTTGGTGTTCTGGAAGAGGAGTGGCAGACCTTTGCACCCGTTCCCCTGAGAATCTTCTCTCTTTCAGAATCGGAAGCGGAACTCATATGGTGTTCAAAGCTCGTCGGGCTGTCACTCATATGGTGTTCAAAACTCTTGCCAATGACAGGCGCATACGGCTCCTTGCCAGATGAATGTCGAGGTCTTGCGCTGACAGGTGACAGGTCGTGGCCTTGTCATACAAAGTGAGATTAGTAGCAAGAACTTTAAATTTCACTTTAAAATACAAAAAATATATTTTAAGGGGGAAAAAGAATTTCCTAAATCAAGCACTACGCATTACTGCTGGTCAAAAAATCATATTTTGAACATTTATTATAAAACGTTTTTCAGATGGTGAAATTGGTTTTCAAGAGGCTTTTTATGTCGATAGAATATTCTTATTTCGGATTTTAATCCTTATTTAACTTAGGTGCAACTCAGTTCTTAAACTGTTTTTTTATTCCTTTTTGTGAATGGATGGAATCAGGAGATTATTTTTCTATCATTATGTTACAGCTCTGTTTGTTGAATGTTTCTAATGTTCTTCAGTGATATTTTCTTTGTCCTGTGTTTGTTTTTTCTGCCTCTTTGCTTATTAAAGGCTGAAGAAGAAAAGTGTTGTTAAAACACGCACTCTGCCAGTAATTTCATACATTAATTTAATTATATTAACTAACTACCGCCCTTTATTCTATTTCCTTTATTTCTTCACCTTTGTAGTCCACTTCCTGTGTTGCATAATGTTTCATTTTTTAAGTTAATTATGTGTTTTTTTAAATAACTGCAGTCTTTAATCTCGCTTTGTGCTTCCAAAGTCTAAGAGTTTGCTTGTATCATGATTTTAGATCTGATGATGCTAAAAACTTGAAGAAAGCCTGTAGGGATTTACATTTATTTTAAATAACCAGTTAAATTTAATTTTAAGTTACTTTCATATAAGCCTTCATTCCCCTAATTGTCAGTGCCAGAATATTTAAAATTGGTAGCGCGCGTAAGAAATGCAAATTCTACCAGTGGAAGAATAAGTTTAAATATCGACGTTCCAGTAGAAAAGGAGAGAGAGAGTCTGGGAAATTTCTGTGTGTGCTTATACTCAAGCATCCGCTTAGCAGTTACTGCTGGTTAGATGTGGCTTAATCGCTATTATCTTGCTGCCACTAGGCTCAGCTACACACTGCAGGATTGTATGAGCCCTGTAGTGTACTAATTCTACTACTTGTGAATACCTTCAATTTTAAGTTTGATTCTACTGTTTCAGTTACCACCCAAGTTGAGGCGTAATATGTTAGCGTCAAGTTGAACGCATTGTAAATAATTTAAAGAGCTTAATAAAGGGAAGTTTTAACCCTTCTTCTGTGAAATCACTATTTCTCCAGATTCTACACATCAGGTAGACGGTAGAACCTTACAAGCCAAACAGATATAAAAAATTAAGGACAAAAGTTACGAAGATAACGAACGAAGTTATAAAAATTATGAGACATCAGAGAAATTTCAGCAGATACGAAAAGATGTTTGATGTTAAAAGTAAAAGGAAGAATAGTTGTTCAGGAAACAGACTTTCCAGAGCACATGAAAATATAATAGTCAAGCTAAAGCGCAAAATTTGGAACTTCATTTTCCTTTTTCAGTGCCGGGCCCTTAGCCGACTTTGGCTTGGCCACTACTAAGGCCAGAAGCGGTGGCCACTTTAATATGGAAGCACCTAATAGGTGGGCCACTTTTTCCTCCTGTGAAGGGACGGATTGCCCTATGGGTGTTGACTCAGAAAAATTCCTGGGGAGTATTGGCCAGGCTCTGCACTTAGGCAGTCTTAACCACGGGGGTATATAACAAGTCTTCACAGGACTAGAGCTCCCGTTCATTCGGAGGTTGGTTCGGGATTGGAAGGGACGATGCTGGTACTGTCGTGTTCATTCCTTCGATTGCTGTGGAATCGCCGACTAAGTCCTCGGAGGTTTAACTCCATTCAGTTCTCATGACGGGGACTGACAGAGTGGACAGATCACCCTATAGACGTATGTTGTCGATGGAGTGGTGCTCGGAGGCAAGATGACTAGCGTAATCAAACTTCCTTCGTTTTCATAGCTTTGCCCAATGCCATGTATAAAGCCGGGAGAGGACTGCAGGGGTTGCTCCCGCTTGGACAAGGGTCACTAGACCATAAATATCCCAACCCCTAGAGGCATTCGTAAGAACAGATTGAGGACGGGGGTCTAGAGTTCTGTGAAGGGACGGACATTTACAACTATGCCTTTCCGGGTTAAATCTGCATATAAATGACCAGCGGTCATTACATTGCAAAGCATCGTTCTACATAATTAGGTGCTTTGAATACATCTGCCCCAAATATCGAAAAACAAAAATAAATGAATAAATAAAAGTAAAAAATAAAACATCACAAGTTTTAAGAAATAAGTTTTAGAATCGCGTTGAATGCAAATGAGTAAGAAGAAGTATTTAAAAGAAGATCAACTTACTTCGAAAGAGAGTGTTTAGTGCGGCATGTTTGCCTTCTGGTTACTTCGTTCTTGAATCTATTACATTCAGCCGTATTGCACTTGCCCGTTGAGAATTGCCGGCCAGTTTAATTTAAGGGCCAACTACATTAGGTATTTGTTTCTAGCTTCGGTTAAGTCTATTTATTTTAGCATTAGATTAGTTTCTTCTTTCTTATCCTGATTTAAAAGCCCAAGTGGAGGCTTTCTGTAAGCCCGACAAAGGGGCCATCTGTTATTATTTCTTTCAGCGAATAAAAGGGTATTTTAAACCTGGTAAATTCGTGGAAAGACATTTCGACCATATATGAAATTCGAAATCTGAGAAATATTTGTACCACTTAAATTAACCGAGATATTAATTAAAAACTCAAAAAACGTTAACTTTCGCATTCAGTTTTCCCAGTGGCATTAGTCTCGTGCGCCAGTGATAAAAATCTGCTTTATTTCGAGAAATGTTGTTTATACTTGCTTTCAAATCGTAGAGTTTGTTAATAAATATGTATAAGTTTTACAAAATATGAAATAAAAATAGCAGTGCCAAACATTAAATATATTATTATTGTATAAGGTTATATTCTGCCGTTGAAGAAAGCACGCGATTGCAAGTGACGTCATTGTTATGTCGAAAATATTTCGTTGGTGTGGCCATTTTAAATAAATAGCTACTGTTGACAACTTTTTTATTTCTGGTTAGGATAATTAACATAGTATGTTACTGCCACGGTAATTCCTTTATTGATATTGAGGAAAAGTTGTTATATTACATTAAATTTAAATCATGACGTCCTACGTATACTTTTAATCTGAAGTGTCAGAAGTTTTTGTTTCCTGGTTTGGCAACAAAAAAAATTATTTACGAATTGATTGTTGCTTGGAGAGAATGAACTGATTTCATTCATACTGAGATGCTTTTATACATTTTCTTTTCAGGTGCACATAGAAATTATAAATCTTGCTTTGGCCTCAGCCCACTCATTTGGCGGGCTTGCCCTCTAGTTTATCACATTGCAAATCATATTACAGAAAATTTGTGCAAATCAGCACATGAACTGTAATTCATATTTTTCATCATGAATGGAAGAAACGATATAGAAACAACAAGCTCTTGCAAATAAAATACCTTACTTCTTTTCGTTACCTATTTATTCTTTGTTTAACTTTTATAAATAGTAATTTTAGAGAAAACGTTTGCAGAAATAAGCGAAAATTTTACGTAAGTTCTTGCCTCCAGCGCTGAGCTGATTACCCATTATATATATGCCGGAAATTCTCTCAACATTTCTTCTTTCATTAATAAATACTGCAAAATGTCTTTCGCTGTTCTAGTCCAAGATAGTAATACAAAGGCTTGATAAATTGCTCAATTCAGTACGGAGGATCTTAGTGAAAAGAACTATTGAAGAAGTTTCCTTTTCATCGCTTTAGCTATTTTACGATAGAAAAATACGAAATATCTCCCTAGAGAAGTCGTTTTATTCGGCAAGCCTTAACACTGAACCAGTTTAGATCATATTCTCTAGAGAACGTTCAATGATTTCTATCTTTCTGGTGAGGGTAGTTCCATATATATGGCTTGAAATTGCTTTTCTCCGAGTATTTTCTAAAAGTTAACTTTCCATCTGTTTCACTGTATGCCTTTTTGTATCAGTAAATTAATCAAAAAAAGGAAATTATTCGCAAAAGTTACATTTTGATGCACATACAAAAGGCCACATTTCGTATTTGTTAAATGGTTACTTTGCATATAATGCAAATTTATACCTGCATAACTAGGAAGAAATAAAAAAATAAGTGTTAGATTAATGAAAAGGGTTTGAGGAATTTTATAAAGTTCCTAATTGTGCATCTAGACCAGGGGTTTTTCAACTTTTTTTGCCTTTTACGCACCCGTTTCACCTTTCATAGAAAATCATCCCCACCTTCCCCAAACTCAAAAAATTACATATACATTTATTTAGATTTAGATCAGTTTTTGATGGCGTAAAAGGAAGCAGTTGGAAACAATCTGACCTCATTCACTATGAAATTCTAAAACTCCCCCAGGGGGAAATTACTCCATAGTTGCGAGCACTCCTGACCTAGATCATTCTAGAATTATTAGCACTATAGTGTGTTCGTGTTTACAGGATGTATCAGATAAAGAGATCAGTGGTAACAAACTTTCAGGAGAGAGAGAGTACACCTAGTTGATGAGAAATCACTCACCAATGCATGATCGGAAATGCTTTCCTGGCGCGGTAGTGACGACACAAACCATCAAAAAGGAAGGACGCAAACAGTGAGACAAAAAATGTTTTATTACGTTTAGTACAGCAAAAACCAACAAATAAGAACAAAAACAAACAACAATGCTTATTAAAGATGGTGTTCGAAATTAGGACCCAGGACCGTGATGCAAGCCTCACTTCTCTGGCTCATGGAAGATCCGCATCACGAATGGAAGATCGCATGGAAGATGCATGACGCACGCTTCCTGCATCACGGTTCGGGTTATAATTACGAACACCTACTTTGATGACGATCATTGTCTCTTTATGTTGCTTTTTCTTTGTTTTTGCTGTACTCCGAATAATAAACATGTTTTTTTACCCGGTTCGTGTCCTTTCCTTCTTGATTTTTATGTCATCACTACCGCGTCAGGAAAGCCTTTCCGACCATGCATTACTATGCGATTCCCCAACGTCTAAGTGTACTCTCTCTCTCCTGAAAGTTTGTCACCTCTGTACTGATACACCCTATAAATATGTTTAGAAATGGGCAAAAAAATTAAAAATCAGCAAAATAATTAATTACTTAATTAAAATATTAAATAATTTAACAATAAATTAATGAATAAAATAAAGTTATAGTAATAAAAAATAAATAATAATAAATAATAGTAATAATAAAATAAATAATTAAAAAGTAAATAATAAATAAGTAATTACAACTTCTAAGAATCTTTCTAAGAAGTGGTAACAAGAATTAAAGCTTAAAACTGGATATAAATAGTCAGCCATTTTCTATTAGCATTTAGTACCTTGTATATCTGTATTTTGTGTGCAGTATGTGTATTTGGTGCGCGTTTTCGTCTATTAAAATGTTTTTTTTCTAAAGGCCCCATAGAATTAACTGCTACCGTCCATATGGACTCTACATATACATATAAATATATATACAAAACATATTCATCTTCCACTTTCTGTTTTGATACCCAAAAATAATAATATTCCATTAAATATACAATCGATGTAACCAATTTTTTGCGCGAATTTGTGAAAGACACGCCTAATTAGCATACCCAATCAAAAGTTATCAAACAATTTCTGATATGGAAATCAAGGCGTTACGTCACCTGGCAGTGAATAAAACGCTTTGATCAAAGTGAATATCTAATAGAATTTCCGGAATACCGAATAAAATTTCAAATGTAAGGACTGAAAGCGGTTTGTTATGGCTTTTGTGCTTCGAAGTTTATTTCGAAGAATATCTGAAGTAGCGAGTCATCGGCCGTTCAGAAGAAGGGTAAACAATCCTGGAGGCAATGAAGTACGCCATGGAAATAATTTTCGAACTCTGGAACTTTTGTAAAGAAGCCTGGACAGAGTAGTAAACGAATAAAAGTTGTTATTTTAGAGGTCAAACAACAAAAATCAGCGTTATATTTGCGAATTTTCCAGGACTACTTTCAGTGGTTTAATTACTGGTGAACGGTATAGTGGTTTAATTACTGGTGAACGGTATAGTGGTTTAATTACTG
The DNA here is from genome assembly GCA_000611955.2 of Stegodyphus mimosarum. Lineage (NCBI taxonomy): Eukaryota > Metazoa > Arthropoda > Arachnida > Araneae > Eresidae > Stegodyphus > Stegodyphus mimosarum. Next base: position 184,825 of record KK112970.1, on the reverse strand, counting down.
GTGAACGGTATAGTGGTTAGGGGAGCCAACTGCGATGCCAAAGGGTCCGGATTCGAATCCCGGACAAGGCATAGTTGTAACTGTCAGTCTCTTCATAGGAGACAAAGGTGGCCCATCTATTAGGTGCCTCCACCATTACTGGCTTTAATAGTGGCTAAGCCGAAGTAGGCTGAGGGCCTGCCATTGGTTAAAAAAAAAAACTACCGAACCAATTCCTCAGCTGCCAAAGTGCAAATAAACGAGATAAGATATGGTGATAAGATAAGAGTGGTTGACAGGAGTTAGGCTCCTGGCGCCATCTATTGATGAAAGAAGAAACCTGAAACATAATTTCCTTAATGCCTGAAGGTAAAGATGGATTTGAATTAATGTCCTTAACTAGAATAGAAAGATTTTTTTGAATATGAAATGGCTCTAGGAAACCTAATTCACCAATGGAAGATGCTTTTTGAATAATTTTGGCTGCAGAAAAATGGAAAGTGGGATTTTTGGACCAACAATGCTGGGCAATAGAGGATTTCTGTGTTTCCTTTTTTTCCTAACATATGCCTCATGTTCTTTAACGCGAAATTTTTAGTCTGTCTTAGCTTGACAAATGTAAATTAAGCCATATTGGCAACGAATACTGTAAATACCCCAGGAATTCATACCCGGAATGGAGTGCTTAAATATGCAACTGGGAATTTTACCGATAGAAGAATATACGATCCGTAAGTTAATTTTCTATAAAATACGTGCAGTTTTCTAGCTAATTGATGGAAAGAAAGGAATGACAACAGAATTCTTATAATCCCCTAAAACAATCCCATCCAATTACTAATGAATGATTTCTAATAATTTCTGCATATGTATTACAATTAGGGTAAGACTAAAATGGCCATAGAATGTAAGCATGCTAAACGTAATAGAAGAAAATAAAAGACTCTACTCTGGAGCTGAAGGGAGTTCCAGAAAATAACTTTCAGGCGATAGAGTGGAATCTGGAGAATCAGTTTCTGATTATTTTTAGCTTCTACGTGAACGGAACTGTTGCTTTAGTGCGTTAGAATCAAGAAGGATTAAGCTTTATTTCGCTGACGAAGCATTTTTAGAATGTCTGTGCAAGTATAACGGAAATTGGTTAGATTCCTTAGAGAAAAAGAACAGCGCTTACTTCCTAGGCAGATTAAACAAAATCTTTACGAACGAAACTCTTAAAACAACCAACACAGTGGTTTGCAGTTCACAGAGCAGTACTTAGTTTATTTTAAATATGTTAAAATATACGATTTTTAAAAGGAAATAATCAATTAAATAACCAGAAATCTAAATAGCTCCTAATACTTAAGCAGGTTTCAGAAACCTTAATAGATAAATAATAGTATGCTATCAATTCTTGCAATGAGCACCATGTAGTGGCATTAAATGAAAGCATATTCATTACATAATTAGAAAAATGTTTTGCTTTTATTACTTTTTCCGGCAACAGAATATTACTAATGCAGCATAATTATTACAGAGGCTGTTCTCACATATTTTCGACGACTTTATATCCTATAAAAAAACCTGATGTGTACACCACATGACTTACTTGTATGGAATATTAAATTACGCGTATTTTGTATTTCATTTAAATTTATTGGATTGAATTAAATCTACTTCATTGATAGCGCATAAACCACAATAGAGTAAATTCTTTAAAATTCACTATATTTGTTTACCACAGCAACACTCTGGCGCTAGCTTCACTTAGTAGCGTTACATCTCATTCATTTTATAACTCATCAGAATGCACAAAAATTATGCATATCATCTGAAGAATGATCTAATCGTTGCTACATGTTCTATTCAAACACCATAATAAATCTAAAACAATCTGTAAAAAAAAATAAAGAAACATACACAAAAAAAAAAGAAAAAAAAAAGAAAAGAAAAAAGAAACAGTTTTTCACAGACGATTCAGTATTTCTCATTCAATTACTTCAATTCTCACTTCGCGACAAGGCAAAAATACGTAAAATCTCATAATATCTATATTCAAAATTACGAAGTAAATATTAAACACTTATTTCCTCGAATAAATTCCGTACTGGATTAAGCATGATTTAATTCGCAATAATAAAAGAAGGCGTTATCTTTGTTGTTGCAAAGCTTAGTTTCTCTAGATTGGCAACAAATCCAGTATTCTACTTAAGAGAATAGAAGAGAAACACGCCAATGTGACAATCAAAATCGCTGAAACAATCTTGTATTTGGCGTACATTTATTAAAACATTTAATCGATTTCGAGGGCAGCTACAGGTCCCTCCTCATGAGGAGAACGAAATTTCTAGAAAGGGAAAGCAACTCAGTAACGGCATTTTATACCCTCGGGTAGTACCATGCGCGAGGAGGCAGCGCCATCTATCAGCAAAAATAATAACCAAGAATTATGTTAATAGAATTTTAAAAGCGTTAGGAAGGACTGGATTGAACTTAAAATCATTCACTAAACATGCTAAATACGTGTTATAAATTATTTAGCAGGTTTAGTGAAGGTCAATTTTAGGTCGGAAGCAATGGTTGCATAGAAAGGTCACTGAGTTCGTCTAACATTATGACATCCAATTTCTTACTTTATAGTTTCATTAGAACTTTATCTTCAAAACAAAGGTGATTGTCTAGCATTACTAAACTCAAGGAGCACAGTACTTAGGCAATCAGTTTCCATTTAGTAGCTAACTTATGCATAGATAGACTAGTATGATTATTCATAAATTCTGTACCCGGAAGGCGGACGTGACACCTAGATTTTGTAGTACATCTTCATGAGACACCAACGCAAATATGTGTACAAACATACTAACTAGGCAAAAAATATACTTGACTATTTTCTATGTTTTTTCAAATGTGCATTTTTAGCTCTCACAAACTTCCCGCAAATGCGTCATGAAGTTTTATTTCTCAAACCACTTAGGCACCCTATAAAACTTCAGTACTATCCGCTAAGCTGCCAAGACGATATAGTGGTTAGGGCAGACTACTGCGATACCGAAGGGCTCGGGCTCGAATCCCGGAGAAGGCATGGATGTTTGTAAACGTATAGTGTCTTTGCGGCATTGAGGCACTGTAAATACGTAGCGAGACGGGAGTCTTCGCGAGAGGTCGTTGGTAGGGGAAGAGGGGTGGGAGACTCTCGGATCCGTCCCCCCGGGTGCTCTGCATTAAAACTTGGGGGGAGGGGACTGAGTGAAGTCCCACTATCACCTGCATAGTGCTCAAGGTTCTAGCCAATGACAGGCGCAATCCTGCTGTCCTTGCCACGACGAATTTCGTGGGCTTGTTCTGATATTACTCTCAGACAAGTGACATAAGTCACAACATACCAACAGCAACACTATCCGCTAATGTAAGCAATTATTAAATTTCTGTTGAGACAATTATGTTATTTTCTTTAACAATAAAGTTTTTAGTATTTTTGTATGTCTTGTTCTCCTTGTTTTTCCTCGTCATAATTCTCCAATTCGAACTTCTGTCGAAATCTCATTTGTGACCTACTAAATTTAAATATTGAGGCTTATAAACCGTAACCGATAAATCCTTGCAAGATTGCTTCCGTTTCAAGAAGCACTCGTCTTTTACCAAGTCTTTTACCAAGTTGCTTCTGTGAGTCAAGTACGTTAAACAACAAGTTTTGAACTCCAATAAATGCTTCAACAAATTTTACTATATTTTTAACTATCGTCTTTTAGTGTTTGTAAGTTTATAACGTTTTTTCTCCCTCTTGCAGCATGCTTTCGTGGTGCAATGGTAGCACACTGGGCGAGTATTCGAGAGGTTCAGGTTCGAATCCTGGCAAGGGCATCGACATTTTTCACATATATCTTTCTGAAAAAAAACCTGATGATTCTGTGGCGTCCGAACTAAAAGGTGGCGGTCAATAATTCGTCCCCACCATGTTTTGGCGACTGAGTCCCTATTTCCCAGTCGCCCTTTAAAAGTTTGTAAGGCAAATATATAAGGGAATATAAGGTAAAATATATAATATATAAGGTAAGGCATATAAGGGAAGTATATAAGGTAAAATGCGTAGCTCGTATGAGGATTTTCTTCCTCCTTCCAACATGCCTTCGTGGTGTAACGGTAGCACACTCGGCGCGTATTCGCGAAGTCAATATTCCAGTTCCAGCGAAGGCACTGCACATTTTTCACATCTCCTACTTCAGAAAAACCCTAATGACTCTACAAGTCTGTAAGGTATATTTTAATTTTATAACAGTTATTTAATTTTAATGTGTTTTCCTATAGATTCTTGTTCCCACTTACAACTCCCTACCAGAATGAGCTTTTAGGATCGCGTTGTATGCAATTGAGTTAGATGTAGTATTTAGGGAAGGTTCAACTTACTTCGTGAGAGAGAGCTAGGAATCCTGAGTAGCGCATGTTTGTCTTCTTGCTAAATCTCTTTTGAAGCTGTTACGCTTGGCCGTATATTACGCGCCTTTTGATATTCGCTGGCTAGTTTAAATTAAGGGCCAACTTCGTTAGATAAATATATTAGCTTTGGCTAAGTCTCTTAATTAGTTATTATTTAGATCTTATTTCTGAGTTTAAACCCAACTGGAAGCTTTCCTGTAAGCCCGAGAAAGGGGACAATGTTCGTCTTATTTTGAAGGAAATAAAAGATAGTTAACCCTACTTGAGTCTAAGATACTTACATAATCTATTATAGTCAACTACATTTAAACTAAGCTGATATGTAATATTTACGTTTTGAATTACACTATGTTATTATCCTTAACATCTTGTCCGTACTCTTTCGACTCGTAGAACATATCAGCTCATAGAAGATTTCGACTCATATAACATTTCGTCTCATAGAACATATCAATCAGCTCGTAGAACAATTCGACTCATAGCACACACCAAGATTAATTTAATGAAGTGACGATGAAGCAAGAAATAAAGAAAATCAAGGCATTAACAGGGAATGAAATTAATGATTAATCATTAATCACTGCTTCTGAATTTCAACCTAGAGATAAGCCAATGGAAATTCAGAGACTAAGTAATGAGATCCATTCAGTCATTCCATTAACCGATATCATCAGGAACCCCTTGAGAGTGATCAAGAGTGTCAGGAGTCCTAAATAGGGGTTAATTCCTCCACTCCCTAATTTGATGGGATCACGCGAAACGATTGCCCCGGCTGATTCGAAAATGGGCCTTATTCTGTTATTTTTGTTCTCAGGTAGCTTCCAAATAATGGAAAGTACAGATTTTTGCCATTAGATAATGATCAGAAGTAAATAAGTGGCCGAATGCGTTCTTATTTCTTGATGTATTTCAGTCACAAACACATACATTTGTGATATATTATCATACATTTCGAGATATATTTGTATATTTTATGCTTGTATATTATTTTCCGCAAAGTTTCAAGTTTCCGTGGTTAATCAACTTTTGACTAAACTCTCAAGTTGTCTTATATTCTCGAAAGTGCTGTTTACTTACAAGTAGACCAGCGTTATTATCTAAACTCACTGACATTAGAGAAAAAAATTATTGTTTCAAGTAAACTAATTCAGATAAAAAAAACTAATTCTTCAGTCAGTGTTATATTCTGGATTTTCAACCTCGTTCTCTTCTAGATGATTAGTGTCAGTTATGAAATTAACCTTTTAAAATAATATTTTTACTCAAGCCTGATAAAGACCGATATGACGCTCCTCTCGATATTTTGTTCTTTTTATTACGATAAATTTAAATTCAGTTCACAAAATGATGATTCTATTACTTACGGGGGTTTTACTGCATGCTTTTCTGCATTTTTGGTTTTTCATATACGTTTTTCTGTCTTTAATATAAACCGTATATGTCCTACATTAAGAACGGCAGTGGAATATCAGAGGGCAAATTTTGGGAAAAAGAACTGAATATATTTACTAACGGTTCGGGTTACGACAATGGAATTGGTGCAGCATATATGGTTTATTTGTTTGGTACAGAAATAGACTATGGGAAAATTAGACTTGAACTTTACAATTCGCGTTTTTCGAGCCGAATTGGCTGTTATCATATTTGCCCTTAAATGGATTGAGGAAAACCTGACTGTCAAAACACATATTAATATATATAAAGACTCCTTATCTGGTTTGGAATCACTAGCAGATGCCTATAACACTAATATTTTGGTCTCATATATAAAAGAACTCCTTCTAAAAGTTGAGAAAATGCATCAAGTGAAAAGGAACTGGTTGAAAGCCCATATTTGTGTTATATGCAACGGGAGGGCAGATATGCCAGCTAAAGAGACTGCTGTGGGTAACGCCGGGGATACATTCGATATTCAGGCATCAAAAAGAATTGTTATTGGTAAAATACAGGATTTCTGTTATGATTGCTGGAAAGAGAAATGGAACTTTTCGGGAAAAAAGAAAGATTATTTGTCGAACTTTGAAGTTTCTAAAAATAGGAGAATCATGTATGATATTTTATTACAATCAAATAATTACTAGGCACGGGCATTTCCTGGCGTACCTGAAAAGATTAATTTTGCAAAATAATAGTCTTTCTTTAAAAAATAATAATAGTCTTCTTGATAAATAATAATAAATTTTGTTCAGCTGAAGGCAATGCACGTCATTTCGTCGAAGACTGCATATTATTGTGACATGTTAGGGAAGAACATGGCAATGTAAAGGAATTCTGTTGCTACAGGAAAGAGTTTGGATTTGGGAAGGATATGATGAACTTTAAAAATGGCAAAAGAACAATATTGGTAATTTTGATTTGATGTTTTTAACAGTAGTTTTGCTTTAATCTGTGTTGAGTGTGCTGCGTTAACCATGAGGCTGATTATTATCGGTCAGCAAGTTGCAGCACGCTCGTATAGTACATTAGATTATATTACTTGATATTTTGCAATCATTAACATACTGAATAATTAACGAAACTCATATTATGTGCTCTGCTGCATAGAGTTAAACTCAGTTGTCTCAAATCAAGAATTTTCAGGGTTGTAAGAAAATTAAACAAAATTAGCCAAATTCCATTTGGATATTTGCAAACACAATTCTTCTATATTCTGGCTTCTTTATTTATTCGCATCTTGAAGATGGTAATAAAAAATACCGTTAGACAATGCAAATTTCAGAAAATAGATGTTTCATGAATATTTGAAAAATCAAAATGCCTCGAGAAAAGAGAAATCTATGCTATAATTGTTTCGATTATAACGAAAATCAATGATATCATCGCAATCTCCGACACCATGTCAGCTACTGTTGCATATTATCTCGAACACGCAAAATGTAAAATTTCCATGAATCTCTCACACACACCCTAACTTTTTACCCGATACTCAATTAATATTTGGGAAATTTCGAGCCATTATTAACATAAATCTTTGACTAGCAAGCATTATCCTTGTCATAACTAAGATTATCAACTAATAAAAATTTTTCTAATCGACAAGAGTGCGAACGTTTTATCGATTGTTGCCTAACCATAAAAACATATTCATGAATAATAAATTATAATTAAGGTAAGTGATTTTGAGAATGAATGGTTAATTGGGGATTATGGGTTAAATTTCTCCAGTACCTTTTATTATTATTAAAGCATTTTATTTTAATTTATTTTATTGATTACTGTTTGCCATAAAACAATTAACAAATCCTATCTTCTTTCTAAATCCTTATTTATTATTTCCTAGATCCATTTTTTAAGGAATAATGACCATCGCTATTATTTTCTCTATTGATTCATAAGCCCCCCCCCTGAAAAGCAAACAAATATTGATATTCTGATGTTTTTTTGGTTCATTCATGCAAATCTAACCACTCATCTTATTATCTGCGAACATTTATTTCAAATCGAACTCCCCCCTTTCCCATTAAATCAACACTGCAAATCGTCTATAATTAGTTAATACATTTTCAGACCCCATTTATTACTTTGATTAATAAGAATGAATAAAATAAAATAATAACGCTGAAATTTTAAAAGCTGTCTGAAAGGAATGGAAAAAATAGAAGGGGGGTTTTGTTTATTATCTCTCTCCCCCCCTACACTCCACCACTTTTTGCCTCTATCTCACCGTGCTCAATACTCAGTGCAATGGCGAAAGCGCCTGATGCGAGGGAGCAGTGGTTCCTATGGAAACAGTTTCCGAGACGATGCCTCAAGGTCACCTTCTCAGCTAGCAAACGATTGGATGAGGTCCACGCCCACCTGAATGGGTGGGGGAGGGCACCGAATATCTCTTCACCTACGTTATACATTAATGCTCGCTACCTGAAAATGGAAATGACTGGGGAACCTATGAGCAAAGGACTGTGTTGAGACGGTTAAAAGGGGTTAAAAAAAACCTTTCATGGTCTTCAGACGAGGCACTTGAAGGAAATATTCTTCGGATGTGCTCTTGTCTTTCTGAATTTCTCTTAAATACGATATGTTGTCTCTTGCATTTTGAACCATTTTCAGTTGCTTTTTTATTCATTTTTTATGAAATCTTTTGTCGACAGAATCGTATTTCCCAACCTACTGAAAGAACAGGAGAAAAAAAGCGTTCCTTCATTTCTTTATCAATAAAAGTGGATTTTATTTTTATAGGACTTTTATGCTAGGAAATAACTTTTGCTTATTACCATTGTGAAACTTTTCTTCTTCTCTATAAAACCCACATAATTGAAAATATCGTAAATTAAAACTGCATTTAATGCTCCTAAATTACTGAATATTGTAGCTCAGTCCAAGTTATTATACGCACGCTGTTACGCTTGTATTAACTTACAAAATTATATAAAACAAAACTAGCCCATTTGAAAGAGAAGCGTTAAATGTTTCAATGTGATTTGCTGCGCTGAAAAGGATAATAGCATGATAGCAACATGAACTCGCCATTAATGTACAGAACTAAAAGCATACTATATCTAAAATAGTGTTAGAAGTGCCAAAATTAAATATCAAATTGTCAGGTTATTACAATAACAGATCGTTAATTTCTGTTTCATTTGATTACCTCGAAAACAGTGAACGGGAGTTCATTAATTGCAATCGCTGAGATTTCACCAAGAATGTTCTATATATTAAATTTTCGTGATACCATTTGTTCCTTTTTCTTGCATTAATTACCTGTCAATGCCCTACTTGTTTCGTTATTGCATCATTATGAAGCCCTAAATTCGTGAAGTTGGAACTTTCTGTTTTATTTCAGGTTTTCATCAAGGCAAAACAACCCTAATATCAAAAAATATTTATCGTTAGATTGTAATGTAGAATCTCGGTGACTTTTCATGCTGAATATATTACCTCAGAAGATTCACACTAGAATATCATTTCGATTGTAATATGGCTGATATGTCCCGAAAAAACTCACGTGCTTTCGTGCGAAAACGTGGATTTTTCTCTATCTGCATGCTTTCTTGTGAGGCTACACAAACACGAAGTAAATGAGCAAATATTTGGGCAAAAAATCTAAATTCAACATGGAGATCACAAGCTTTTTATTAAATAACAGCTTAAGTAAAATATTGTCCTGTCATCCATATGGCAACTTGAGTAAAAGATCAATAACATTGGGTCAGTTTAAATAAATAGGGGAATTAAAATGATTATCAATTAGCTGCCCCTGCTAAACTATAGTAAAGTTCAGTAAGGTCTTTACCCTTTACTAATAAATAAATATATTTTTATATTTAGGATAATTTAAGTAAATGAATTTAGGAAAGAAATTAAGATGTTAAATTTTTCATACTAACCTTTAACCGGAAGGCAAATGATTATGCTGCCTTAGTACAGGTACAATCTGAAGCTAGGCCAGCACCTTTGTAGTACATACGTATGATTGAGGTATTGGTAAACTTAGCTAACTGTTAAGCTCGCAGCTCAACTGTGAGAGAAGACACCTGGGAGGAGCTGTCCGAGGACCCCCCACCTTCCCCTGTCACTAATCTTTCGAGACGACTTTCGTCTTACCATGCATTTTAAATGTTCCCTTGTCGCACAGACACTATACGCTTACAAATATCCATGTTTTTGTAACTCGGACCATTCGGTATCGCAGTCAGCATCACTAACAATTCCCTCGTTGGGCGGCAGTAATTGTGCACAAAGTAATTCGAGACCTACGAGGAGCCTAGACATTAACAAATTATATCTCATTCAACAACTTCAATGACAAATATTATAACTCTAGGCCTCAGATTCTAACTTCAGCATTTTCATATTAATCTGAGTATTTACTACTGCATGCCCTATACTTTTTATAATAAATAAGAAAGTTTACTTATCCTCGCGCAGTATTTCCTGTTAACCTCAATTAGAGATATTATATTACAACAAAAGCTGCAAGATTTTTTTTTCAAGTTGCTGAATGCTAAGAAGCAGCAGGCAGTGAATATTGAAGGCACCCTGTGTAAGACTGCAAGCGATATTTCCTGAAAGGCGCACAATTCACTGAATGCATATGCTCTATATATATCTCTAGGTCTTCCTCCCGGGGGTCGACTGGGGGTGCAACTCCCAGCGTTCTGGCTAAGAACTGTAACTAGACAGACTCGACTTCTGCGGTAAGTAAGCAGTCTTCACAATTACTATAACCACCGTTTATTTGATGGTAGGTTTCTAGAGACATTAGGTATTTTTTGAAAGCAGGAATCATGAAAAATGAGCAATGCCCTCGCCGGTACTCGAACCCGGACCTCTCGAATACGCGCCGAGCGTGTTGACCCCTGCACCATGTAGGCATGCCAAGAAGATGGGAGAAATGTCTTACAGGTTCAGGCTCCTCAGGTCAGCACTGGTACTGTTTTGTCTGCCTCTTGATTATGGAGGCGTTACATGATTTGGTATCGAAGGTTGTCCTTGGGGGTTTGGTTCCTCTTGGTCAACGATGAGGGACAGTCTACGACGTATTGGGGTTTTCTTTGTTGGTGACTGCTTTCCGGTCACTGTTCTTCTTCTCAGACTATGTGCATCAGGATTGGATCCCTGGGGTGAGCGGGGATAGGGAGTTATGCTTGCTTGAATAGCCTCTAGATGTTGGGCATTATAACCGTCCAAGGCATCTTAAGTAAAAGCCATGACTGAAAGTTCCTGCTTCCTGGCGTTGCTGAAAAATGCGGCAAGATAAATTTTCAATTTTTATCGATACATTTTTCACCAAAAATTACAAAATTTAATATCTAGGCATAATTTGAGTACTAGAATACAAATATAGAAAAAAATTAGTATATCATTTCAGAAAAAGTCCGATTTTGTGTCAAAATACCTATGTTAGAACAATGCTATATATAAAATCTAATCTATGTCCTAAATACGCGCTTTCGAGAAACGGTAAACGTAGGTTTTCTCTGCCTCGGTTGTCAGTTTCCTGTTCATTTTGGATCGGGATTTCAGCATTCTACGCCATCAAAATTATTGATGACTTTTCTTTAATTATTCAAATTTCTACGTTCCAGAACATGGATATTGTAAAGCTCTTTTTTATTAAATACATATGTTACGTGCTGTAATGAAGTTTTAAATAACACTCACTAATTTGAAAGAACAACCAAACTTTATTTTACAAATCTTCAGAACAACTAACTAAACATTTTCGTAATCATTTTAAAGACTGGCGCGCGCATAACTAGATGAAGATTACATTACCTCGTTGATGCGATATTCTTTACAGATAAATACGTTGGTAGCGTAGCAACCGCACACAATGTTATCACAATATCTAATATTCAGCGCTTTAAATACGTTACAGTCTTAAATTCTTTCCCTCACGGGGAACTTTTCGAAGAAAAGTTTTTTTTTTTTTTTTTTCAAATTGATGGAATCTTTAAGAAAATTTTCATTTGAAATACAATTTTTTTTAAAAAAACAAGAGAAAAAGGTTCACTTAAATAAACATGTAAAATTTAATATTCTAATATTACATATTTTTAAACAATGAAGTTTTAAACTTCCTAGAATATATATTTTAGTTGTGAGATGTTTGGATACAACGACTTAAACTGTCCGCATTTTGATGTTGCCTTCCTTTTCTATGCGCAACTTCATAATTAAAAGGTCGTAAGATCAAAGCCCATCTTAATAGTCTTGGATTAGTCCCAGTGTTTTTATCCAACCATACTATAGGATTATGATCAGTCTGAATGATGAACTTATGAGATCCATCTAGGTAGAATTTTAACTTTTGTACTGCAAAGACAACGGCAGCACACTCCCTTTCGATTGTACAGCACTTCTGTTCAGTAGGTGAAAACTTTTTGCTAAGAAATATTATTAGATGTTCTTCGCCTTTAGCGTTTAGCTGTGGTAATACAACGCCAATACCAATATTCGAAGCGTCGCACTGAACGATAAAAGGCTGAGAAAAGTTCGGACTGTATAAGACTGGATTTTGTGTTAACCGTTTCTTGAGTTCATCAAAAGCGTTTTGGCAGTCATCAGTCCAATTTATGGTTGATTTGCAACATTTTCCTTTTAACAAATCTGTCAGTGGTGCAGAAATCACAGAAAATTCAGAAATATATCCTCGATAATACCCCACAAGTCCTAAAAATGACCGGACTTGTGTTTTCGTCGTAGGTTTAGGGAAGTTCTTCATGGCTCGGATTTTTATTTCTTCTGGTCTTCTTTGACCTTGACCTACTACATGACCTAGATATTTGACTGTCGTATGAGCAAACTGACATTTCGAAGGCTTTATATGCAGTTTAGCAATTTTCATCTTCTCCAAAATAATTTCTAAGTGCTTCAAATGTCCCAAGTTTGCGAGAATACTGCAACATCGTCAATATAGGGTACAGCAAATTCTTCACAGTTTCTTAATAATCCTGCCATCAAGCGACTAAAATCATATGGTGCATTTTTTAGCCCGAAAGATAACCTTAAAGGTTTAAATGTTCCGAAACTTGTCACAAAAGCAGCGTAACGCTGAGCTCTTTTAGTTAGTGGGATCTGCCAGTAACCTCGAGTAAGATCTAAAACAGTTATATATCTGGAAGATGACACCCTTTCCACTAAATTTTCAATGTTTGACAAGGGAAAATATTGTGTCCTAGTTGCCTCGTTTAAGTGACGGTAATCAATGCATGGTCTTGTTTCTTTTCCAGGAACTTCAACCAGTATGAGTGGAGAGGTAAAATCCGATTCACCTGGTTCTATTACTTTGAGTTTTATCATCTTTTCTACTTCAGTTTTTAAAATCTCGGTTTGTCTAGCAGACATACGATAAGGTTTTGCGCATATTGGTCTTTCTGCTTCTAATTCTATATCATGTTCGGCAACGTCAGTACATCCTGGTTCGTTAGAGATAATACAGGAATACTTGCATATCAACTGCTGTTAATATTTTCGTTGGTCTTCGGATAATAGTGAATTCAACTGGATGTCTTGCAAAACTTCAGATATTTCAGTATCTGCGCTATAATTTAGACTCGTTATTTCATCTTCATAGCCGTTTATCCGGTCTTCTATACATAGCAAGTTTATATTTTCTGCTCGTTGAAAATACGGTTTCAGCATATTAATGTGATACACCTGAGTTTTATTTTTCTCGGGAAACTCGACTACATAATTGGTCTCTGATAATTGTTGAACTATTTTTCCAGGACCCACCCATTTAACTGATAGTTTGTTTGGCTTCGATGGAGCTACAACTAGAACTAAGTCTCCTTCTTGAAATTTACGTTCTACGGCTTTGCGATCATACCAGAGTTTTTGCTTTCCTTTGGCTTCTTCCATATGCTGGACAGCGAGTTCTTGACATTTCCTCATGCGATTCATTAGTTCAAAAATATTGTCCACTACTGTATTTTCTTCCTCTTCTTTACCAGATAATTTTTCATACAATAGCATAATTGGAGTTCTTAAGTTTCTGCCATGAACTAATTCTGCTGGCGAGAATCCGGTACTGTCGTGAATAGTGGTTCGAAGAGCAAATAAAGCCTGAGGTAAGATTTTATCCCAGTTCGGACCAGATTCTAGACATAGGACTCGAAGAATTCTTTTTAAAGTTCTATGCATACTCTCTACAGGATTGCTTTTTGGATGGTAAACAGAACTTGGTACAACTTTAATTCCAAATTTTTCTAGGAAATTCGATGTCAGCGCACTCGTAAAAGATGTAGCTTGGTAGGTTTGAACCTCCTTTGGAAATCCCATTCGACTAAAAATTTGAAGGAAAACATCAACAATCGTGGTTGAACAAAGATTTACGACAGGAACTGCATCCGGATATTTTGAAGACATGCAGATTGCAGTTATAAGATACTTATTTCCTGAAGGTGTCACGGGCACTTTATTTTTCAAATCTTCAGAACAACTAACTAAACATTTTCGTAATCATTTTAAAGACTGGCGCGCATAACTAGATGAAGATTACATTAGCTCGTTGATGCGATATTCTTTACAGATAAATACGTTGGTAGTGTAGCAACCGCACACAATGTTATCACAATATCTAATATTCAGTGCATTAAATACGTTACAGTACATATGTATTATATACATATCTTATGTGTGTATTTATTACATACTTGCCGCTACGCTACCAGCCTTCGTCCGGCTTTTTATACCGGGAAAATACTTCAAGGGAACAAAACACTAAACATTAAATTAAAAAATTTAACATAATTTTCCTCTACAGTGCAACTTTATCAAAAAACAAAATAATCTACAAATTTCAATAAAAATGTATTACGCTGTACAGACATTAGGTATTTCTTGAAAGCAGGAGAGATGAAAAATGAACAATGAACTGGCCGGGACTTGAACCACGAACCTCTCGAATATGCGTCGAGTATGTTGACCACTACACCACGAAGATATGCTAAGAAGGGGGAAGAAATACCTTATATACTTCCCTTTTAAAGCTCGACTGGGGATTAGGGATCCAATCGCCAAATCCTGGCAGTGGAGAATCATCATCCACCACCCTTTTAGTTCGGGCGCCACTGTAGAGACATTAGGTAATTTTTTTAAAACAAGAGACGGGAAAAAAGAGCAATGTCCTCGTCGGCACTCAAAGCACGGACCTCTCGAATACACGCCGAGTGTGCTGACCGCTACACCCCGCAGGCATGCTAAGAAGGCGGGTGAAATACCTTATGACATGTAAAAAAAAACTACAGTGAAATAAGCAATATCTCTTAATACAAATATTAATTATCCTAACAAAGGAACAGCTTCAGTACAGCCCACCTTCAAAACCTGGTGAATGATTTGGTCCTAAATACCGTGTTTTGAAAAGTGGTTGCCATCAAGATTTCCGAAGAAACTCCGTGTTTCAAAAATGGCGAAAATCTTGTTTTCACCAGAAATCATGGATAATAGAAATAAATTCACGACTGTTATACATGATTTTAAAAGGGAAAAAAATATTGAGGAATCATTAATGAAAATTATTAAGGTTAAAAGGATGTAATTCTGAAGACAATGCAGAAATCTTCAGATATTTCCCATTAACAAATGATTCTGGAATTAAGAATTAATTAACTGTAAGTTAAGCTTACTACAGACGGGTCAAGATCCTAGCCTAATTGATTTCTCAACCCTACATTTCTTGCAGCTACAAATGCTACCATTCGATGACTTTCCCTGACATACTTACCCGCATGGTCTTATATTTTTTACAACAAACTCTATCATTCAATAATCCACAATCCATCAAAAATCCTCTAAAAAGTTCGTCTCTTGTTAATTCATATATAAAACATCTGTTTTGAATGCTCGGATTTCCCAAACTTTTATGTCTGTTTGAAAACTCTCACACTATATTTTACTTTAACATCTCCCGAAACTTAATTGCAACATCACAAACAGCAAATTTAGAGCAAGCCATAACTAAATGCAAAAATCTCACCTCCAAAGTAGCCAAAAATCTTATCTCCAAAATAGAATTCTCTGTGATGTCTGAGTTTTAAGTAATCGTCGATAAGAGTGTTACGAATTTTGTATTTAGATAGTTAATTTTAGTAAAATTATAATTAAAATTATTGTATTTCCCCGTGCTTTGCAGAGCGAGACAAATTTTAAGAGAAAACTATGCCAGAAAAGTTAAGAACACAGGGGTACGTGCATTTAACTTTGTGCAAATGGATATCTCGGTAATTTGTATTGAAATTGAATAAACGTAATTGACGTAACCGTTATTCTTATTGCTTTCCAAAAATCCCGAGAAGCAAAAAGTACTAGAAATTTACGCAATGTTTACATTGCGTTTGCCGAATGGTATGGATTAGCACATGCTTTTTGAGCGATATAGGTTGCCACATCCAATCATTTATCGCCATGCTTGGCGATGTGTTTGGTGAAAAATCTGGGTAGGCTATAGTAAAGGATAGCCCTAATAAATAAATTAACCAACTTCCCGTTGCCTTCTCTAGACAAGCGTCCAGTATCCAAGAGAAACATTAAGTTTAAAAACTGCGCAGAATCATCGCTCTCATTTTTCCCAGCCGATCAGCAACAATGGCAACAGTGATATATCAGCAACAATGGCTGCATGCCTCGCTGCTGATATAATGACAGAGAATTATCTATTTGATGCGACTTCATCAAAAAAGTAAAATAAAATGTTTTTGAAAAAATCTCATTCGAATTTTGAAAAACATCACTTCGAGGTGCACTGGCTCTTGTCTAGATGCACCCTGTGTACCAAATTTCTTAGACCTGGGTCTATTAGCTTACCCGTAGCACGAATGAAAGACACACACACATACAAACAGACTCTTTTTTTTATATATATAGATAGATATATGTTGCGTGTATAGATGTGTATGCATTGTATATACAGCTTATTGTCCTACATATACTATATTGGACATTGACTTCGTAAGCGCAAAAATTATTGTATAATAGCAGAATTTCTGCCACCCCTCGATAGTTGAATCTTTTGTTAATATACTCTCGATACAGTATCCATAGGGACCATACGGGAGCTGTTGATATCTCCAGGTAGCGAAGGACGGGGGATAAATACCTGCTTATTCCTGTTAGATATCAGGTATCTCAGGCTTCCATTACCAGTCACCTAACTCTAGATCTTCCCATTGTTGTAGTAAGATAAGCCCTATCCATTCTATTATTTGTGTATCTCAAGGGAAACAAAATGGAGGGTAAAACCAAGCAAATAAAATGTATTCTAAGATCTGGTTGACTATAGTGTCTTAGAAGGATTACGATTGGCTTTCAGTAAATATTTTAAAAGGTACACTCTCATCAAACAATCTTTCACCATTTTGTGCAAGCAATTAATGCTTAAATTTTAAGGTTTCTTGATTTGATGAACTCCTAATATACACAGCTGTAATTACTGCACCCAAAACTAATTCAGAAAAATCTCAAAGCATATAAGCTAAGGGTTTTTTGATTTTATGAACACCCTTTATGTCCAAACGGAATGGTAACTAAAATTAGTTCAAGAAACTTAAATGTCTGATTTTTCTTGTTATTAAAGCAAAACAAATTATTTTTGAGTGATAATAGTGATTTCTGTTTATATTAATTACCCACATAGTTCTGATATAGTTGTATTTCTTCCAACAGAATTTTCTTAATATTTAAATATACGTTTTATATATTGTAAATGTTACAATAACAACAACTAATTGTGAAATCTAAATTAAAATCCCTTGCTGCCTTTGCTGTTGTTGCGAGTAATCTCACTTATCTGCCCTAATCAGAACAAGCCCATGAATTTTCTCGTGGCAAGGATTGCACTATTACATCTGTCATTGGCAACAGCCTTGAGCACCATACAAGAGATAGTCTTCCTTTGCTCAGTTCCGCAACAAATTTTGAAACAGAGCACCCTTGGGGAACGTTTCCGAGAGTCTTACACACCTCTTCTCCTACTACCAACCTCTCGAGGGGGGCTTTCAGCTCTCCGTATGTTTTGAATATCCCCATACCCTACAGACGCTACGCATTTACAAACATCCATGCCTTCTCCGAAAGTCGAAACAGGGCTTTTCGGTCACTAACCACGTTCCCGTCTGGTCTGTGCTATTTTTTGTTCCTGAGATATGTGATGTGACTGTGTTAAGTGGTCTCAGGCAGTTCATCTGACTCCGTGGAATGATTGGTACATTTGTGAGCTTGCGTAAAGCTTACTGCAAAACTGAACCTCAAAACAAATGTGTTACAATTACGAGAAGCTGTTTACAAATATATGTAACTCATGAATAGCATAGAACAGTTATGGAAGTGAATTATAGTCCTCGTGACGTGAGGAGCTTTCCTCTAGCCGGGAGTTCAAAATCATTCTGAGTCTTGTTCCGATGGAAAAAAAAAGGTCTTCAGACTGATTTAGCCATGCCTCCTTAATTTTTCAGTAGTATTTTTCATCCTCTGATTCGTTATATATGGAACAATATCAGGGGAACAACAAGATCATTGGTTCGTCGGCCCTCTTGAAATCGAGAGGCTTTGACGACAGACACGGCGCAAAACTCTAAAATCTCTTGACAATCGTGAAGTTATGTCTTTTGTACTGTCAACTGGAACGAATTATTGCGTCTGTGATGAAAGGCTATGTCATCTGGCACATCATAAAACCTTGGAAACCGCGACTTGCGGAGACTGCACACACGATTTTCTCATCTTTGTGTGGTCCGCGGCAGATATATGCATTTCTCTCTCTTTAAAAGCATCGCTGTTTTCTTGACTTAATTCAATAATGAGTATGCAGATTAACGAGGCTAAAGACTTGATTTTATTTTTAGTCAAATTTAAATATATGCATGCATCTCCTATCGGTAGGAATTCTGTAGGCTTTAAAAATCGATTTGTTATGCAGATACGTTTTTATTATTACAATTTAAAAATATGATGCACATCAAAAGAATCGTGAAACTTGATCTAAACTCGATAACGGGCATATTTGCAATCATTAAAGTAAATATTCCCTTCATTTACAGAGAACTATTAAACATTTGTATTTGGAGCAGAAGATGGGGAAAATGCACAATGGTCTCGCAGTGTTTCGAATTCGGACTTCTCTGTTGTTTCCAATTACATTACGAAAGCGTGTGGTGAGGAGGAAGAAAATTCCTAACAATCTTCCCCACTCAAAGGGCCATTCGGAAAGCGGAGACCCAATCTCGAAATCCTGGAGGTCAGGAATTACCGTCTCGGAAGTCACTTGTAGACATCATTAATGCATTTTTGCTTTAGATCAGAAGCCATGAAAAGGGCACATTGCCCTCGCCAGGACTCAAATTCCGGATCTCCCGATTGCTAGTCGAACCTGCTTTATGTAGGTGGATCCAAATTATACGTACGTGGATCCAAAAAAAGGTTACAACAACCAGCATTTGAAAAGTACTTATTCTGGAGGGAATCCTTTTTCTCTAGTATACAAAGTGGCACTAGTTGTCTAGCAGCGATTGCGCGGATAAGTAGAGTAAGTTCTCAGACGCGGCAGAGAGATTGAATTGGCAAGATGCTTAGAAAAGTGGTCTTGCTTGGAGGTGCAAGCCGTGAGTCGTTATCCTACTCCTGTATCTGGAGCGCGGTCAACTGTTACTGCCGATTGTCATCGTGCTACTTTAACAAGCGTGAAGCCGCCAGGGCATGCCAGATGGATTTTTACTTAAAGCCATCTGACGCAAGAGCCCTGGCATGCTGAGTGGTGAAGTCCTACTTCTGCATAGCAATGCCGGCGCCGTACGACTCGCCAAACTCAATTGCTGCAAATGTTTGAGTGTGAGGACTGGAGTCAACTCCCCACATAGCCTAGATTTAACATCCAGTGACTATTTTCTTTCTCCGAAACTGAAGGAACATTTACCTGGAATGAGATTCTCTTCAGACAGTGATGTGAAAACAGCCACCGAGAACTGGCTCAATGGGCAGAGACGTGATTTCTACCAAACCGTGTTAAATAAGCTGTCCTGCGTTCAGATAAATGCCTAAATAGGTTTGATTATTATGTCGAAAAATGATAGGCAAGTATGTCTTTTAATTCCCTTTTCCAGTTTCTGTAGGTAGAGTAAGTTCTCAGACGCGTCAGAGCGAATCAATTGACAAGATGTTTAGAAAAGTGGTCCAAGCAAGGCCACTTTTCTTTGACGCTTGACGCTAAGTTTCCAGTTGCTTACAATAACAGCCTAAATCTGAAACCTGCAACACCTATGTTTGATCTGAAGTAAGCAACAAGCTGCAACAGGCACATTGCAAGCTCCAGTAAGCTCACAGGTGTTTTTAAACTACGTTGCTTGCCGTACAGTTTTCATAAATTGTCTGAGTGAATATCACGACCAATCGAGATGAATAGGACAGAATTTGTCTTGAAACTAGCTTTTAGTAAAATTTAAGCAATAATTGTTGATGCTTTGGGATTCGCCTATTATTCATAATTTATCGAAAGAAAATGCATTTACGTGATTAGATACACTCTGTAACACAAATTCCCTAACATTATGTTTCGGACGCTTCGTATATTTGATGCAAGTAATAACTTGTTTCAACGAATAGAAGTAACTCAAATGTAAAAATTGAGGATGAACATAAAAATAGCATAAATTCTAACATAACGAACTGAACAAAAGATTCAAGCAAAAACTAAGGGAAGCTGAAGGCAACGGAATAAGAAAGTGAGCAGATAACACCAAAATCTCCCAATCGTGAGACAAATCTCAAGCGAAACAAGAAAACAAGATACCCGGAAGCGTAAGAGTGAAAGAAATCCATCCCCCCGCCAAAAAAAAATAGAGAGAGATGCAAACCGTTACTCAATTTAAAACGGAACTCTGGAAAAAGCTTGAAAAAGAACTTAGAGGTGTTTTTTTTTTCAAACTGTGTACGATATCTAGGAAAAAAGGACTTTTTTCTTTCATGCTATAAAAAGAAAATCCCATTGAATATCAATCCAGAAATGGGAGCCGTTTTACAAAGCCCAAAAAAGAAATCACCGAGCAAGAAAAATCCTTAAAAAGTTATTATTTTGCTTTTAACATTGAAATCCATATACTTATACATTCCACTTCAAAAACAGTTAAACTATGTTCTACTTTTCTCATCTTAAACCGTTTCTGTTCTAAAAATTTTAATACAATAAGCATTTAGTTAATTTACTATTATTAATTACAAAAATTGAATGGATATTGAAATTCATAGTTTTAAAGCACATTTGATTGCACATCTTTCTATTGAGGAATAAGTTCGAAACGTAAAACGACGTTTTTTAAAACTCTAAATCTTCACTTTGCAGTTGAAAGTTTTCGATATTATTATTGTCATATTCCATGTTCAAACCGATAGTTCCATGAATAATCAAGAATAGACAAAATGAATCCATTTTTCATTAGTTACAGATGTTAATCGATGGCCTAATGGCAAATGAAGTGGTGGCATTTTTATTCAACATCAATTTATAGAGACTCACCCTATTTGGTAATCTGTATAAATATATATAAAGGAATGTCTGTTTGTGTGTTTGTTCCCGATTAACTCAGTCACTACTATAGCTATCGTCACCAAACTTTCAACAATTCTTTTCTGGATCCTGGAAAAGGCCCCTACCCCCCCAAAAAAGAAGTTAAAGTCAGAGATATTAATTAAAAACTCTGAAAACGCTAGTTTTCGCCTCCATTTTTCAGAGTGGCAACAGTCTCGCAAGCTGGAAATAAATATCTGCTTTACTTCGAGAAGTGTTGCCACGGCTAGCTTTCAAATTGTAGAGTTTGTTAATAAAAAATTTCTATGTTTTACCATAAAATAAAAATAGCATTGCTAAACACTAAATACATTATTCCCGATTCCAAAAACTCGTGGGACGCCATTTCGATTATTCCCATTTTCGTACGACAATCATCAGCCCAAATATTAATTAAAAACTCCGAAAGCGTTAATTTTCGCACTCATTTTTTTGTTTCCGATTGGCAACAGTCTCGGGCGTTGGAGATAAAAATGCTTTGTTTCGAAAAGTGTTACTACTGCTCGCTTTTCAAATTCTGCGCATACAAAGAAGAATGTGTTTGTGTGTTTGTTTGTTCGTGTAATTGATTTCTGATCAATTATGATCAATTTTTTTGTCACATTTAAACTACTCAAATTGAATATACGTGAAATATTGAATGAACTTGAGCTTTTACGGCCGATTAGAAAGACGAAAATCTTTAAAAACGGCGTGCCATTGTTGCTGATATAATGAGAGAGAATTATTTTGTTTTTCTATCGAATTTTTTTATGTGGGCTCCATATCGCATCAGACTCAAAAATGTATGACTGTGAATGGCATTTTTTCCATCGTTATTAGAGAAGGATTACAGCGGTATCATTCTCTCTGTTGTTAGATACATTACTCTCAATCTACAGTTAAACTGTATTCTGGTACCGGGTGCTTCCGCTGGTATAAACTAAAGTGCAGAATCCGGAAGACGTAAGCGCTATGTCTTGGAAATTACAACAAAGTCTTGGGAAAGGGTATAAAAGATCCATTTATTAACTCAGATAAATTAACAGAAGGCACAGCTTGTGCTTTCAGAACCAGCCAGCATTTATAGCATAACTCTACGTAAGTTAGCCCAAATGCTACAGAGACAGGATGTGCGCAAGTTGCCTCAGACATAATACCGATGTGACAAGCCTAATGATAATAATAATGCAACCCCGCAGATAAACTGTTATCAAGAGGTTCAACTAGTCATATGGCCTTCAGCAGTGGAACACGTTCTGATTCTACAATCTAAAAATCTTCCTTTAAATACTATCTCTTTCTACCCCATTTGATGACACGCTAACTAGAAATTAGCATTCTGGCAGGAAAACGGAAAGAGAGAAAGACAGTAAAGATAATTAACATAAAATAGCTGGTTAGTTAACACTAAATAAATTCTTATAAATACATTTAGGATTTAGAACCACAGGGAAAAATAAGTATAAGAATGTCATGCTTCTTCTTCCGCTACCATTCGCACGAGAAGTCTTTCAAGATGAAAAATTTCCTGTGCTTTTACTTTGTAAACGGAGTAATCACAAGTATTCATGTCTTACCCAGAATTCGAACCCACACATGGAAAATTGCTTCCGTTAAGAGCTACAATGACTGAGAGGTGACAATTTTCAATCTCCATAAAACACGAAAATTTTCTGAAATGGAACGATACTATCCTCGCAGAAATTGCCTTGACGACAAAATGAACTAAGCTTTTCTTTGAAATCATTTACTATTGCGTCCCGAAAATATTAACTTTGTAACGCATGTTTTAGCAAAGTAGTTCCGCTGATAAAGCATGTTTGATAATATTGTTACGAAATATCCAGCTGCGGAAAGATAGCTTCCCTGCAAAGCAGGTTTAGGGTTGCTATATTTGGCAAGAAATCGCCCATTTGGAGACAAAATCGGCGATATGCAATAGACGGAAGATATGCCATGGACAGCGATATGACATAGACGGAGAAACTTTTGGAACGGATTTTTACCCGTTTGGCCCAGAGTGTTCTCGAAGGCAGGCCAAAAGCTATATAAATCCTGCTGCTACGAATTAGTGCCTCGTCGAGTTTTCTTCTGAGTGTATTGAACGTCAAGAACGACCGAACCGAGTCGGGAGCTGTACTTTAGTGCTTATAGTCGGGTGCATCCCGACTTTAGCGCGGAGAGTCTGGAGAGTACG
The DNA here is from genome assembly GCA_000611955.2 of Stegodyphus mimosarum. Taxonomy (NCBI): domain Eukaryota; kingdom Metazoa; phylum Arthropoda; class Arachnida; order Araneae; family Eresidae; genus Stegodyphus; species Stegodyphus mimosarum. Next base: position 161,249 of record KK112970.1, on the reverse strand, counting down.
CAGAGTTCTGAGAACGACAGAACCGAATCGGGATCTGTATTCTGGTGCTTTGTCGTGAACCTGTCTCCACCTTTATAGCCTGATAGCCTGAAGGCTGTGCTGCTGATTATGTAAGCGTAACTTTGCCAACTTCAACGACTGTAAACGTGTTTCTGAACCGAGTCGGAATCTGTATTCTGGTGCTTTGTCGTGAAGCTGTCTCCACCGTTATAGCCTGATAGCCTGAAGGCTGTGTTGCTGATTATGTTAGCTTATTTGCCATAGTTTTTCGACGACTGTAAACGTGTTTCTGGAGCTGTCCTAAGTAATACTGGCTGAAAAATTGTGTTTTGATACTTCATCAAGTGTCGTCGCTAATCATTGCAAGTCTACGAACTCGTAAGAAAGAAACGCAGCAATATTGTTAGGAATTTTGAATACATGTAAACAATTTCAATGAAATTATATGTAAAAATATAGCATCTTTTGCATAATGTAACAAGAAAGGCCTCAAAGGGAGTAAAGTATTCCCCGAAAAATAAGGCTGTAAGGGCAAGTCCACTTAAAATTGACGTAAATGGCTATCTCACCAAACTGGCGAGACAGCGCCAGGCTGGCGACTGTTTTAGCAACTAATTTTTGTTCCCACATTTGTTGAGAAATCATCAAAAGACTCCAAATTTTCTTCGACACAAATGGCAATATTTTTGTTCTATCCTTGTATAATTGTTCTGTTTCCTATATGTAACTGCAATTGTTTAGAGAAATGGAAGGCACTGGAAATTTCTCGGCGGACGGGTAAAACTATAAAAGAACGGAGCAAGTACCAGTTAACAGTTGTCATGATAACGTCACGTATATGCACATTGCGAAAAAAAATGGAACAATTCTATATCTCCCGTTTTACTCGTCCCGTTTGACGAAATTCAAATTGCGCTTTTCATGCCTCGACTTGGGATGTACATTAGATTTATGTGTAGCATTGTCCTAACATAGGTATTTTGACACAAAATTGGACTTTTTTCTGAAATAACATACCAGTTTTTTTCCATATTTCGATTCCACGACTCAAATTATGTCTAGATATTAATTTTTTTGATTTTTGGTGAGAAATTTATGGAGAAATTTAAAAATTTATCTTGGCTGATTTTTTTTTCCGTTTGCGCCAAGCGTTTGCCAATTCACTTGGCGAACTTCTTAATTTATAGCAACCTATTTTCCTATCCTTTTTTTCATTGTCCATGAGAGGAAAAAGTCATCGATCATACTGTCAAATAATTTTAACAGAGTGCGTAAACCACATTTTCGTTATTATGGCTTATAATAAATACGTCAAATTTCAAAAGGCGCCAAAATGTAAATTCACGTATATCTTAGAAAATTTTGAATAGAAAGCTCTAATTTTTTGCACGTATGGCTAGAAATACAACTACTTTAAGTTGATGGTAAAAATTTTATAGGTTATATTTCCAAATTTTTTTCGAAAAATTTATAAATATTATTTAAAATAAATCATAAAAAATGGGTGAATTTTATTTGGAATGAACTAAATTTCGAAATATGAAAGCAAGAATCAAATAAGTTTAATAAAAAAAAAGAGACAGTAATAAAAACACACCAAAAGGAGGAGAAACCATGGAGGCGCTAATATTTTGAGAGCTAATTTTTAAAAAACTACTCGTGCGATTTTTACAAAACTTGGCAGTTTGGCATAATTTGAGTCGTAGAATCAAAATGTAGAAAAAGCTTGGCATATCATTTCAGAAAAAGTCCGATTTTGTGTCAAAATACCTATATTAGAGCAATGCTATAAATAAATCTAATATATATCCTAAGTCGCGCTTTGGAGACGAAAACCACAAGTTGAATTCCGTCAATCGGCCCAGGAGAACGGGAGATACAGAACTGAACTGTACCCCCTTTTTTTTTTCCTTTTTTGCGCAGTGTACCTTCTTTGTTAACGATAAATATCTTGTGCTTTATTCCTTTTCCTACAAATTTGCAAAACTTAGAAATGCTATTTAATGAAAATATGCCATATCTGACTACGAAATGCTTGTCCCGACCTGTGATGATCTGCAGCCCCCTCCCCCCTTGTTCCCGTCACTGCTGCTCTCCGGAGATCCATGATCACGAACACATCACTGTCAAGTATCCATCAGGTCTAATTTCAAAGAGCCGGAACACGTCGCACCAACAGTGCATTATCTCTTGAATGAAGTACAACTTGGAACAGTTCACTGTTCAATTCAGAGCTGAGCTCTGAATTTTGAAAGTACTGGGAGATCGCTGTGCGATCTTATGCTTTGAAGCTTTTTATATTGTTTCGTATTTAACATTCTCGGCAGTTTTAAGTGATAACTGCTGATTATATTGTGTCATAATGAGTGAGAACGAGTGCTTTTTACAAGTGCTTCTGTGAAAAATTCCAGAACTGTAAAATGTTTCTTTTGGGAAAATAAATTTTTCAGGCTATCATTGGCTCTGTGCATTTAATCTATTACGACCCCTTCCCTCCCCTTAATAATAGGTTAAATTGCTTGTTCAAGCATAATTATAAAATGATTGAGTATTTCAAACACCATATGGGAAGTTTGCAAAAGATTCAGCCTTTCAGTCAGCATAGTTACTTTTATCCATTCACTTAAATGCAGAAAAATATTTCATGGGGATAACAGTTCGAAGAACTATCGGCAGGAGAATTTGAAAGTGTTAATTAGCACTTATTTTTTCAATACAAATTTAGAACAAATACCTTTAAACAATTTTACACTGTGGAACACAGAAATAATGTTAAAAAATATCCTCTATTAGACTTCAAATGAATTCACAATTCAGAATAAATTTATTTCTAAAAAAGGCAATATACACTCTGGGGCAAAAAGGAACAAATATGGTGTTAAAGAACAAAACATAAATTAAAATGATAACATAAAGAGCCTACCAGGGTAGATCACATTAGCTCAGCCAGTTATTATTGTGACAGTAATTACGTTTTACTTCACCGAACTATTATCTCGTGCTACTTACAAACTTCGACATTTCAACGAGCCACATATATTGTATAAATCACACAGAAGTTTCCAGATGATGAAGCTAACTGTTCCCATTAATTGTTCGTGATAGATTTTTTTTCGTTTCGATATAATCATTCCCTCTCAAACTGTCTGTTTATAAAGGAACGTAACCCTTGAATTCAAGTCAACGATTTTTTAAAAGCTCTCTGTTGAAGGCATCGCTGGAGTTAAATGTTTTCGAAATTATGGAATGTTCGAAGAAGCTGAATTTCCTCTTTTCTATATGGTGGTATTTCAAAATCTCTTACCAATCTGGTAATTATAGAACAAACTCGGAAGCCAGAAAAATAAGTATATATGTTACTGTGAAATACCGAAATTGGAGAATGTCGACTTTCACCGGAGAATGTCAACATTCACCAAATACACTCATGGACAAAAAAATTAGTGCACCAAGAAATAATTGCGGGATCGTAACGAAACTTGCAATGAAGGTACATGTCAGGGAGATATGCAAATGATTAGAAATGCAGCGTGATTGCGCATTACGTATAGCCGATAGAGGGCGTTGAACGTCGTACCCTGTGGAGTATAAAACAGGTAACCAAAGCTTGTTTGACTGTGCTGAATCATTTACAATCATTTACAAAGGAAGAGCTGAGGCAGACATGCCATTACGCCGCGTTTGAAGACAATATGAGCAGTTGTCGCAGTTTAAGAGGGGGAGAATCGTCGGGATGATGGAAGCTGGGTGGTCAGCAAGGCGAGTAGCTCGTCAATTAGGCCGCTCTGCTTGTGTTGTGAGAAGGTGTTGGGACCAGTGGACCCGGGATATGTCATGTACACGAAGACCAGGCTCAGAACGCCCTCGACAGACCAGTCGTGGAGAATACCGCCACATCGTAAGAAATGCACGCGTACAACCAACTGCTTCATCGGCCGCTATCCAGGCACAGGTAGCACCTTCACTAGGGGCCCCTGTGTCTTCTTGAACCATACGAAGACACCTGGCTGAAGGATAATTGGTATCGCGGCACCCATAACGTGTGCTGTCCTTGATGCCCACACATCGATGTCTTCATTTGGAGGTGTCGAGCTCGAGGAAACTGGACTGCAGCGGAATGGAACCAGGTCGTCTTTAGCGACGAATCCAGATTCAATTTCGGCAGTGATGACAATTGTGTTCGTGCGTGAAGAGCCCGTGGTGAACGCCTCAATCCTGCCTTTGCTGTACAGCGACACATCGCTCCCACAGCTGGTGTGATGGTATGGGATGCCATTGCTTACAATAGACGGTCACCCCTAGTATTGTTCCGTGGCACCATGACAGCCCAGCGATGTGTTCATAAAATCATGCAACCACATATGTTGCCACTCATGCAACGGCTCCCAGGAGCCATTTTTCAACAAGACAGTGCTCGGCCTCATACAGCAAAGGTGTCACAAGACTGTCTCCGCACTGTTACTACCCTTCCTTGGCCTGCCCGATCCCCAGATTTGTCTCCAATCGAGCACATCTGGCATCAGTTGGGACGACGAGTTGGGCATCCCACGAGTTTGAACGAACTAGAGGCAAGGTTACAGCAAATATGGAACGAAATGTCTCAAGACATCATACAGAACTTGTATGACTCAATGCCCGATCGTATCGCATCTTGCATTCGCGCTAGAGGGGGTCCAACGGAGTATTAACTCCTCCGATCTTTTGCCTTTTTCTCTGAAATAAATTATCCTTTTTCTTTGATTTTCTTATCATTTACTTATATCAAAGTAGTCATTAAGTATGTAAAATTTCGTTTCATTTTGACAACTCCTTCTTGGTGCGCTAATTTTTTTGTTCATGAGTGTACGTCGGTGAAAGATCGAATATAACATTGCATTCTTGTACATTCAAATCCTCACCGGTGTATGTCGACAATCACAGATATGCTCTGGTGTAGGTCGAAAAGAGAGGCGACTGGCTGTTTCCCATAAATGCAGTTGCAAAAGCAAGGGCCTCTTGTGCAATTCAAAGTCTCATAATAGTTTAAGTTGTTGCAATTAGTCAGATTTGAATCACATAATTTAGTAAGTTTTTTATTACTATTATTTTATTTTCTCATTTACTACGTACTGTATTATTAAGTAAGTTTTTTAACTTCTATTATTTTCCTTTCTCATTTTGAATGTGTTGTGTGTTTTAAGTACTTGTGTGTTTTTTCGCGACTGAATTACGGAGAAGAAAATATAATATTCTCATGTATTCAACATTCACCATTAGTACATGGTGAATGTCGACATTCACTGGTGTAAGTCAGAAATAAGAGTATTTGGAAAATATTTCGGACATACACCAAGCGATTGTGTGAATGTTGACATTCACCGGTGAAAGTTGACATTCTCCAGATTTCGGTGTTTCACCGTAACATGTATACTGATAAGTTTAATACTAGGCGGAGCACGAATCACCAGCCATTGACTATGGCAAAACACACTAGGGTTTTCTGCTTAAGGGAAGGGATGCCTTTGTGTAGATTTTCCTATGGGGAGCTCGCTCGTACACGCGTTATACATGGGAAAAATCACGAAAGCGACCACGCAGCCAGACCGTTTACCAAGAATCGAATCCAGGTCGAACTGGCAGAGCATCAGCGATTTTACCGTTCGACCACTGGTGCACTACAAACCGTCTAACAATTGTGCGAACAGCCTTAATAAAAGAAGAAAATATATTGCTGAAGAAAACATCGTTGAAGAAAAATAAACTTGCCGTCGAATAATGTTTTGAAATATTTTTCAGAGTCGTTTGAATGGAATTCTATATTAGGATGAGAATTCCAGTGCATCAAAGCTACAAGTACTACTACTACTACTACTCGCCGCTGAGTAGGCTCTAGACCAAGGTTATTCTCCATACGGGATTTCCAGCTACTCATCGGAGTTGATCTACTTCAAGCAAACCCTAGCCAAGGGCTGGGACGACAGTATAGACAGCCTTACTAGTAATTTAAAATCTGAAACCTTTCAGATTTTTTTTATCATTTTTAAATGCAGTATTCATTTAGTCTGGTTACTGCTTGAAATTTTCAAGTCATTTGTGATTTCGCTAAAATTTCTAATATTTTAGAAATGATATTGAAGATTTTAGCGTAGAGAGTTTAATAATTTTTCAGATATCTGCATTATCTGCTTCCTCCATTGGTGCACGATTTACCATTTAATCCTTGACTATGGTGAAAGACAGTCTCAGTTTATGCTACTAAACATGTAGAATTCAGGTAAACGAAAATGCTGTATTTCTTATAAACGTTCTATGCTTGTATTGGTGGTGATAGCTATTAAAAATAACCTTCCAGTATTAAAATGAAAAAGATGTTAAATACACAGTCCAGTCACATTAATGTGACCATCTGTCAAAAGCCAGAATAACCACCTTTCGCAGAGCGGACTGCTGCGAGACGTGCAGGACGAGAGTCACATAGGTCCCTGAAGGTGTTCTCTGGGATGTTGAGCCATGCCGACTCTAATGCCGTGGCCAGCTGCGCTAGATTACGCGGTTGAGGATCCATGGCGCGAACAACTCGATCGAGATGGTCCCACAGATGCTCGATTGGGTTTAAGTCAGGTGAGTTTGCTGGCCAGGGGAGGACGGTAAACTCATCCTGGTGCTCTTCGAACCACGCACGTACACTGGCAGCTGTATGGCACCTCGCATTGTCCTGCTGGAAGATGCCATCATCCTGAGGAAAAACAATGCACATGTAGGGGTGAACATGGTCCGCAAAGACAGATGCGTACTTGTATTGATCCATTGTGCCTTCCACAATGATCAGTGAACCTAGAGAATGCCAGGAAAACATTCCCCAGACCATAATGCTCCCGCCTCCAGCTTGGACCGTTCCGGCAATGGTTGCAGGGTGGTTCCTTTCAGAGGTTTCACGCCTTATACGCCAACGTCCATCTGTCCGATGGAGCATAAAACGCGATTCATCCGAAAACGCAACCTGTCGCCACTCAGTGGACGTCCAGCTGCTGTACTGGCGTGCAAATTCTAGCCTTCGCCGTCGATGAACAGCAGTCAGCATAGGTGCACGAACCAGGCGTCTGCTTCGGAGGCCCAGACGCAGCAATGTTCGCTGAATAGTACTTTGGGAGACACTTTTGGTAGCCCCTTGGTTCATTTTGGTGGTCAGTTGCTCAACGGTAGCCCGTCTATCTGCCCGAACGCATCTCCGCAACCGTCGTTCGCCTCTGTCATCTATGGCCCGTGGTGCACCACATTTGCCACGTCGCTGATTTTGGACAGTCCCATTTTGCCATGCACGGTACACTTTTACCACGGCGGCACGCGAACAGTTCACAAACTCAGCCGTTTCGGAAATGCTTCCACCCTTGGCCCGAAAGCCAATGATCATGCCCTTTTGGAAGTCGGATAAATCACTTCGTTTCTGCATTACGCCAACGATTGAAATGTTTTCCGAAGCCCTCACACACCCTTTATATACGCTCAACTGCACTGTGCTGCCACCTGCCTTCTGTGATTGGTTATTTAACTCTGACATGGAAAGTACGTGGTGGTCACATTAATGTGACTGGACTGTGTAGTAAGAATATTAGCATAGCATTCCCTAATTAGCTAGTGGAATTAAGCGTTTGCATCTTTGTAAGGAAGAGAGAAATTATCATCAGTTATTAACTCAGTCTGG
>KK112970.1:135936-153526 GCA_000611955.2 Stegodyphus mimosarum | reverse complement strand
TTAAAATCACCAATTAGAATGAATAGTACTGACGACTGCCATTAGTTACAGCTGCCATAGTCATCTAAATGATTTCTAAAGGACATCTAAATGAGTAATATTTTCCCTCGACGGTAAATGAACAAAGCAGGTAGAAATCAATATTCTAACATGGTCTGTATAGCAACATTTATATTGTATCTATAAATCTATGTAGTAAACCTGATCAATGGAAGTTTTAAAAAATTAAGTTTGCTATTCAGCCGTTATAAAATTAAAAAATATAACTGTAGCAAACATATTCTTAAAAAAATGTCACCGAAATTTTAAATTTTAATACACTCACGTTTGTGAAAATTGCAACACCAAGAAGGAATCGTCATAATTGAATGCAATTTAATACACAGTTGAGTGGTAAAGGTACAAATAAATGATTAAATGTTCAAAGCAAACAAACAAGAACAAGAGATCAGAATCAGTATTTTGTGTGGCCACCACGCGCCGCATTTTAGTAGCAATTGGTGGGTGTGAAGTATGGCTTTATGTAGCTGTAATCGGGGTAGTTTTCATCGCTCCTGAGATAATCCGAAGAGCTTTTCTTTCGGCTCTTTCCAAAGAGTCAATCTTCCCTTGTGTGGTAGAGATTAACAACTCACTTCCATATTTGAAAATAGGTTTAATATAAGTGTTGTAAGTTTTATTTAGTCTGTCAGTTTCCCCATTTGGTATATTCAAAGTTGAAGTCTAGTCTATTCAAAATTGAAGATCTTTGCTCTACTTTCTCTATAACGGTATTCACATGATTAGTAAAGTTTAATTTGTTGTCCATCACTACACTTAGGTATGTGTACTGGTGCTTTTTTGAGGAGTAGCATTAGCTATTTTCATTTCAAAGTCTGTATTCATGTGTCTCAGAGAAAAGAACTGATAAACTGTTTTGTTCTTATTTATAATCATATTGTTCTCTTTGGACAAGGTCTGCAAGACTTCAAGTGCATTATTCAGTATAATTTTAAGTTTTTTCCTTTGGTCTTCACATATTTTCTGGACGTTTCTGCTTCTGTCCAAATAGCTACATCATCTGCAAATGTACAGACATTAATACCTTTAATGCTTTTTTACTTGGTTATGTTTATAAATGTTAAAGGGGTGCAGCTGCTAATTGCTCCTTGAGGTAGACTTAATTTACTTCATTTATAATTTGATTCCTACTCTTTCCATATGGTCTTCGCCAAACTTTGGGATAAAAACTGATTGTGCCAGTTATACATTTTTCCGCCAATTCCATAAGTGCCAAATTTGTTTAGAAGTCTCCTTCTCCAAATGTTATGTAATATAAAATGTCAAAATGTTATATAATATAATCTCTCAAATGTTATATAATATAAAATGCACACTTGTAATAAAATTAACAATTATTAGTTATTTTAGAAGTAATAAGTCATACTTATTTACTTCAAAATACGTGAATAAACTGAATACATTGCTAAATTTTATACTGTACAATAAACAGGCAAAGTACCAAAATTCCAAACAAAGCATTTTTAAGTCATTAACTGTGTTGCCATACATATGAAAACGAAGTAGAGAAATTATATAGTATAATTTTTTAACTAAATATTATGTCTTTGAGGAAAGTGGACCACTTTAAAAGCAATTTGTAATTTCATTAACTACATAAATTTATACTGACAAAATGATGAAAGATTTTTTTAAAGAACTGTTTGTAGATAAAAAGTTCATAGCAGATTACATTCATTTATCATTAACACTTTTTATCAGAACCACTTTCAAGAAAACGACTCAATTATAATTACCAGTCTCCTATCCACAATATCACAGTCGCAGGCCACTGAACGAGCATAATCAACTCAGTCCCTTTATTTTCAGGATACATTGTTTGTGCTGATATATATATATATTCAATATAAAAGTAATTAAAAGTAAATTAATAAGCCCAAGACTTGCGCTAAAGCTTTAAAGTAATAAACCAATAATTCACAATAAATTATAATAATAAGAAAACTTTCCATATAACATCTCCAAGGAACAGAATTTCAATTTAAAAATATATTTGTGAGAATTTTAAAAAGAGTTTAAAAATAGAATTTTCTAGTCCGCCTTTGCTTTAATAACAGTCAAGGAAAAAGTTAAATCGCAAAAATGCCAAAATCAAAAGTAAAATTTATTTAAGTATTGGAAAACCACTTACTGTTATTGATAGCAGATTAATTGACTTATCAAAGGGATAAACCAATCTACCATCAATTAACAATAAATAAAATAATTTCATCTTACTTCCAAGTAAGCATCGAATTATTTCCTAGATTCGAATTACGATTCACAATTGATACTCAATCAAAATAAAGATATCAGTCCACTTAAACCAAAAGAATCCTGTTAAAAAGCAAATAATCTTTAAAACTGAAGTTTTTTCCTAAGAACAGAAGTAAAACTGAACGAGATGCTTACTTTAGAAGACATACCCCCTACACTCTCTTTTCATTTCAAATACAAAAATAAAAACAAAAGTATAAATTCAAGAACAGATTTTAAAAATCATGAGAAGATTAGAAATGAAATAATCCATAAAACTAAAAATTAAAAACTTGTAGTAAATAAGAAATTTAAAAAATCAAACTAGTAAGCAAAAATTAACCGACTTGCCTGTCAAATATTTTAAAACCAAACGACTGGAATGCAAATAATAAGTGATGGATGTAAATCCACCACCAAGTATTAAGTGATGGAAGTAAATATTACGACAACCTTTTTACTTCTTATTTACTACAAGTTTTTAACTTTGATTTTATGAATTATTTCATTTTTAGTCTTCTTATGATTTTTAAAATTTGTTCTTGAATTTATACTTTTGTTTTTACTTTTGTATTTGAAATGGAAAGAAAGTGTAGGGGATATGTCTTCTAAAGTAAGCATCTCGTTCAGTTTAATTGTGTTCTTAGGTAAAAACTTTCAATTTTAAAGATTATTTGCTTTTTAACAGGATTCTTTTGGTTTAAGTGGACTCATATTTTTATTTTGATTGAGTATCAATTGTGAATTATGATTTGAATCTAGCAAATGATTGGATGCTTAATTGGAAGTAAGATGAAACACTCTCTCTTATTTTAGTTGTTGTTAATTGGTGGTACATTGATTTATTTCCTTGATAAGTCGATTAATCTCCTATCAATACCAATAACTGGGATTCAATACTTAAATAAGTTTTACTTTTGATTTTGGCATTTTTGCGATTTAACTTTTTCCTTAACTGTTTTTAGAGCAAATGAGGACTAGAAAATTCTATTTTTAAATTCTTTTTAAAATTCTGACAATTTTTAAATTGAATTTCTGTTCCTTGGAGATGGTATATGGAAAGTTTTCTTATTATAATGTATTGCGAATTATTAGTTTATATATGCATATATGTACATATATATATAATAAACTAGAAAGACAATCTCGGAAAACGTTGAGTAAAAAATCTGATGTAGATACCACATGACTTCCTTGTACAGACTATTGAATTATGCACACTTTTTGCTACGCATTTACACTTTATTTCCCAGAATTTCATTAGAGGTATATTTCTCATTCAATCAATTTAGTTCTCACTTCGCGGCAATGAAAAAATTCAAACATCTTCATCAAAAATTGTAAAATAGAGTTAAAAACCGTTAAAAATAGTTTCTATAATTAAACGTAGAGTTTAAGTTGATTAAAATTAGGCAGAAAGCCAGATATTTTGGTGCATAAAAGTTTTGACGCCGGTGGGCAAAAAAGACACTGAAGTTGGAAGGAAAACTGTCATAGGTCATTATGCTACTAAATTTCAAATGTAAGCAAATGGCTCGTCGTTAAGCTTAGTGGAACTTAAACAGCTTTTAATTTGCTGATAATTCTACAACTATTGCATGAAAATTTTAACCTAAGTCATAAAAGCCGTAACCGGAACATAGGAACAATGTAATTCAATCACTTTTAAAACAAAAAATGCACAATTTACCAACTTATAAGAATAAAAAATTACTTAGCTCACCAAGCCGGGTACCAGAATGGGTATATATATAACCAAAAATGGAGGTGCACATCTACATGTCATAACAGCCCCATATACAAAATTTCAACGTTAGAGGCTATTCGTTTTTGAGTTATCCTAGATATATACATACGTACGTACAGATGTCATGAAAAAAATCTCTTCTGAATCCGTTTTGGGAAAAGGAGTCTTTTATTATGTTCTTACTTACATATGTAAAGCAAAAACATCGTTGAAATGGAATCGAGAGCGGTCAAAATGAATATTTAATTTGAAATAAGATACCCGAAATTCTTCGAGATTACAATACTTCCTTTACTTGTACAAGAAAGTAAAAAGCACAGTAAAAACCTATTGTAATTTGGAAACTATTGTAAGACTTTCAAGTTATTGTTCAGTTAAAGTGCATTACAGAAAAAAAATTAATTGAATTAGTTATTACTGATTCCATGAAAAAAGGCTAACTTTTTAACTAAGTGTATTTTTCGATATAATTACCAACAATTAAGGAAACCTGAATCGTGTTTCGTCTTCCAGTCTACTTGACTTAAAATTATTTAATAGAATAGGAATTAAGATTTTAATTCAATTCAAGTCAATCTAACACTCAAGCAGACATGAAAATTCCCCAACTTGATTCTGACTCCTAATAAAAAGTCCTGTAAACGTATTGGAAAATAGCATAAATTTTGCATATTTTTTACTTTAATTCTTATTTCATTTTACATTAGTCATGAGTATATATATACCTATAATTCATAATAATTTATGCTATGAAAACTTAAGATATATCATCTCCAAAGAACAGAAATGCAATTTAAAACCATGAAAGAAAAACATTTTTATTCAGAATTTTAATTAGTATTTTCCAGACTTCCTTTGCTTTAAAAAGATAAAAAAAACTGCTAAGAAAATTAAGTCTTTATCACAAAAATGCCAAAATCAAAAGTAAAAAATTTAAGTATTGAAAAAGTAGCCGTTGTCATTGATATATAATATATGTGTACACAAAATGTTTCATGAGTATTCATATATGCAAAAATTAAACATATATATATATATATATATATATATATATCTGTGTGTACACTGAAGAACAAACTGATCAGTTCACACACATCTTTGAAAGCTAAGTTTGATCAGTTTGCTTAAAAAATGCTTTAACAATGCAAATCTGTAGGCAACAGGAATTTATATTCTTCAATCCGACACTATAATATTTTATTTTTAATAGATACAAATGGGAAAAAATAAATCACATAATGTGTGCACGCCCTCTTGTAAATTTAAGATTCGAAGTGAAAAATTGCAGTTGTTGTTCAATCAATAAAACCATTTGATTCTTGACTTTTGTTGTTAAAGCACCGAGCAAATCCCTTTATTTCTACCCGGCAGAGAAATCATTCTTAATCAGTTTAAATCATTCTTTACCTTAAAATATTCTCAAGCTAATGCTTCGCTTAAAGAGAGAAAAAAGAACTGCAGTATCTTAGAGTTCGGGTAGCCGATGTTAATGAAGTAAAACAATTTTTCTTCAACATTTTCTTTTTACTTCCAAGACTTGGCAGCCCTTTGTAAAGCGTTGCCATGGTTACTACCAGAAAATTACAAGGATATTTATTTCCCACTAAAGACGACTCATGTTTTTCGCGTAAACATCTTCTGAAGCGTCACTTCTGATTACAATTAAATAAATTTGCGTAGCAACATGGCGAAAGAAGGCAGTAAATTACCAATTATAACGGCCACTTAACGCATTTCAGCAGTATTACGTGTTAAGTGTAATTTCGATTCCAGTTTATGGAGTCCATAACTTATCGAGTTTTCAGATAAATATTTGCATGCACTATCAATATTTTCTTCAAATTTTACCAAGTTTATTTCTTTCAGCATATGTCACATTTCTCATTTTCTAGACAAACTAATGCATATAATGCTATAATATGCAGTCATATTTTCCTAAAAGAGTAGTAAATATCTTGCTTCAGAAATGCTTCATTTTAAAAACTGCGCCAAGTTCTAGCTAAAATAAAGTTATTTATCTGCTACAACCTAGAAGACCTGTTAAGAAATATTTACGAAGTTCTGTTGCGTACGTAACAACTCAGAAGAAGTGTTAAAATACAGTTTTATTTTAACTCAAATATATTCACAGACGGCCCCATTTGGGAGTACAGGAAGCCAGTACTTTTGGCTTGAACTTAAAAAACATAAGATTAAACTAAAGCTAAGCAGAATACTCAGCTTAAGCTGCATAGAGTTGTTTACGGCGTAGCTGGCTCTTAATTAAAATCGCCGACGTACACTAACAGGCATGTGATAAGCATAGCCGTAAAATAGCAAGCTTTAACAAGGAAATAATAACGTGGCCATAAAGCAGAACACGCTCTTTTACGATTCGGGACGTTTTTAATAATGCTTTTTTAAATCTTTCCCAGATGTTCATTTCCTAGCTCATCTAGCAGAAACCTGTATACTGCTAAAAAAAAGCGACAGTTCTATATCTCCCGTTTTACTGGGCCGATTGACGAAATTGAACTTGCGTTCTTCATGTCTTGAAAGGGCGACTTATGTATTGGGTTTATATATAGCTTTGTTCTAATGTGGGTATTTTGGCACAAAATCGAATTTTTTCTGAAATGGCATGCCAATTGTTTTCCATATTTTGATTCTACGACTCAAATTATGCCAAACTGCCAAGTTTTGTGAAAATCGCACGAGTAGTTTTTGAAACATTAGCTCTCAAAATTTTAGTTCCTCAATGTTAATTGCATTTGATACATATTAATTAATATCTCTTTTTTTATTAAACTTACTTCATTCTTACTTTCACATTTCGAAATTTAGATTCGTTCCAAATAAAATTCGCCCATTTTTTATGATTTGTTTCTAAAATTTGCATTTTATATAATTTTTATAAATTTTTGAAAAAACATTTTGTTTTATAATCTATAAAATTTTTGCCATCATCTTAAAGTAGATGTATTTCTAAGCATACCTGCAAAAAAACTACAGTTTTTTATTCAAAACATCCTATGATATACGAGAATTTACATATTGGCCTGTTTTAAAATTTGGCTTATTTGTTGAAAGCCATAACAACATCAGATGTGGTTTAGGCACTTTGTTAAAATTATTTGAAAAGAGGAACGATGCGACTTTTTTTCCGCTCCAGCACAATGGAAGGGGAAAGGAAAATAGGTTTGCCATATATTAAGGAGTTCGCCATGTGAATTATTCTTAGCGCAAACTGAAATAATGCGTAAAGTAAATTTTTTAATTTCTTCGTAAATTTCGACCCATTACAAAATTTAATACTTAGGCATAATTTGAGTCGCAGAATCGAAATATGGAAAAAAATTAGAATGATATTTCAGGAGAAGTCCGATTTTGTATCAAAACACCTATGTTAGAACAATGCATTATATAAATCTAATATATATCCTAAGTCGCGTTTTCCAGAAATGAAAAACGCAATTTGAATTCCTTCAATCGGCCCAGTAGAACGGGAAATATAGAACTGTCCTTTTTTTTTTAAGTCAGAGGAGCTTTTTCCCTGAAATCGTTTTGTGTTGTTTTCTGAATATTGTTTTCGCTTTGCTATTTTGCGTTGATTCACTATAAATGACCGTATAACTTTTCAAATTTTTGCCGCCAAATGCTATAGCTCTGTATTACATTTAAAGAAACTAAATAATGAAGAACCTACTTAAATGTATGTATATTTCTCCAAATGTGATAAAACAACTGTACCTACAACCATCCAATTTTGAATAACATACGTTTCCACCCGAATATGCGCACCTGGAAGCCCAAATTTTGAATTTACTTTATTATCTATTTCATATTTTAGAAAATTTAAACGAATTTTTGATGAACAAACTGAAGGATTTCAAAGCGAGCAATGGCAATACTCTACGGGTAAAAAAAAACTTTTTATCTCTAGCTCGCGGAACTGTGTATCGGAAATTCTAAAGGTATGCTCATTTTAAAATTATTTTGCGATATTGCTGCTGAACTGAATTTTATGGTTTAAATTCGAAAAACATGATATGTAATAAATAAAGGCGACACGCAAAACCTTAAAAAAACGTCCCTTTGGACATAATTTAAAATCTGAAACCTTTCTTTCCCCGCCCCCGCAGTGTACCAGCTTAACGTTTGGCACTTTAAATTCGTCGTAGCAATAGTAACTTTTCGTAATTCCGGAACAAAAATGTAACGTAAAATGTAATTCCAGTTGTTCCAGGAAAGACATCGCGGAATCTTTTCCTTCAAATGTTGCCGCAGATTTCACAGCAGCCGCCATGGTCTCGAATATGAATATCCCAAACCGCCCATTGGGTTAACTAGTGCCGGTGAAACCTTGGAGCAGCCAAACGGAATTTCCAGTCTCCAGAGACATAGTTCTAACAGTATTCGGACGTCAGTTGTAGAATCATTAGGTTATTTTGAAACAGGAGACGTGAAAAATGTTCAGTGCCTTCCCCGGAATTTGAATCCTGGACCTCTCGACTAAGTGTCAGGTATGCTTCCAGTTACACCACGAAGGCACACGTAAAGGAGAAACCTTATAACCTCTAAAAGGGATTTTTGCTGAAATAATAATTTGGATTCTATTACAGAAAATTGCACGTTTGTGTACTTCTGATTGTATAGTACGTAAAAAAATCCCCCTCGAGGGTTGACTCAGGAGAATTCCTGGAAAGTACTTGCTAGGATCTGTACTTGGGCAGTCTCAACAACGGGGGTATATAAGTTGACTTGACAGGACTAGAACCCAAGTTTATTCTCAGGTTGGTTCAGACTTGGCAGGGACCGTACTGGTACTGTCGTGTCTGTTCCCAATACCAATACCAATATTGAATTTATGCTGGTTTATCGCGCAACGTTACCAGCTCAGTTGAAATATTGCCGTAAAAACGGCACTTGCGAGTGATGAGCATGATTTGTATTGTGTCCAGGGGACGACGACTTCAGGTCGGGGAGAAAAAGAGGGGGGAAGATGATTTACCGGGTGGAGACGAGCAGCGCAGCTTCATCTGTCGTCGCTCAGGAGGAAATGAGGTTCCAGGTCCAGCGCTACGGCGGGAGAAGGAGAGGTCATGTGATGTATCACAGCCAATGCGGGGGGAGAAGTAGCAGGAGCATTCCGAATGGTTCTCCCGGGTGGTCACCCTCCGAGATGCTGACTGCGCCGGTTGCTGCTGCAGTTTTGACAACGCACAGTGATCCGTTCAAATGTATTTGAGTAAACATAAATAAAGATGCATATTGCAATGAAAAGTAAAAATGAAAAAATTAAGGCTATATACATATGTACAGATGTAGTTGAATCAGATCAGTGAACATTAAGTAACAAAGTTTTCGTTTGCCAGTAAGTGGGCAGCGAACGGTCTGAGCAGTTTATCATTATTTAAGATCTCGTAATGAAAGATCTCTGAATATTGAACAGTCCGGCAATTTAGGGCCTTATTGAAGAATCTTTCGTTTATTTCGTTGAGCAAGTCCTGCATTCGCGGGATTTTAAGATCCCTATGAAGAATGTCCGTGCTCACGACGAAATGAGCATTAGTGATTATTCTGAGCACTCTGTTTTGTAGAGTCTGCAGAATTTTAACGTTGGCTGGGGAGATTGTCGCCCAGGCAGGTGAAGCGTAGGTAATCACTGATCGGATAACAGAAACATAAATATGCCTTTTACATTTAAGACTAAGAGTTGAATTTCGTCCCTGTAGCGGGTATAGACTATGAATAATACTATTCACCTTTTGTCTGATGCACTGGGTATGGTCAGTCCAGGTGAGCCTTTGATTAAGGATGATTCCAAGGTAATTTGCAGTTTTTACTCTTGGAACATTTTCGTCCAAAATTTTGATGTTACAATCCAGGTTTTTCTTAATTTTATGTTTTTGGATTAGTAGTAGATGGGACTTAGTTGCGTTTATGCAAATTCTCCACTGCGTACACCAAAGTTCGCTGTCGGCGAGCTTGTTTTGGAGTTACTTATTGCAAATTTGGCGCTAGCAGACTTAACGGCTATCGCGGTATCGTCTGCGTAGCATGCAAGAAAGGAATTTATATCAGCACTTGGTTTAGGTAAGTCGTACAAGTAGTACAGGTACAGGGCGGGGCCTAAAATCGATCCTTGTGGAATTCCCGCTCTGATTGGACGAGGCGATGAGAAGTCTTTGCCTTGTTTGACAATGAAGTTTCGCTCATGAAGAAAGGAGTAAATTAATTTTATCAATTCCTTATCAAATTTCAGTTTAATGAGTTTGTATAACAGTCCATAATGCCAAACTTGATCAAACGCTTTGGATACGTCTAATAACAGTAATGCGATGCTTTGTTTCTTATGAATCGCCTCACCAGCGAATTCTATTATCCGGACGAGTTGTTTCACCGTGCACAGATTTCGGCGAAATCCGAATTGTTCGTCAGGCAGTAGATCATTATACTTTTGCATTCTCTCGTAGATAATTTTCTCAAATATTTTGCTCCTTCCGGATAGAAGACTTATCTGGCTGTAACTTTCTGGCTTTGTGTAATCTTTTTTCGGCTTTTGCAGTAGGATGATCATAGCCGTCTTCCAAGGGGTAGGAAAAAATGATTGGGAGAGGCAGGCATTAATGACACTAGTGATTTTAGTAATGCAGTTTATGGGAATGTTTCGTAGCATGAGATTCGTGATGTTATCTTTGCCAGGTGCTTTTTTGGTCTTGAGACGTTTTATAATTTCTGATATTTCTTTAGGATTGGTCAGTTTAAGCTGAGAGTCCGGATAATAGTTGTTAAGCCACGAATTCACAGTAAAATTGACTTGGTCGATGAATTTGGGATCGCTGGGGGTGGCATTCGGTGAAAATTGTTTCTCTAGATGATCAGCAAAAATTTTGGCTTTTTCTTTGTTAGAATAGGCAATTTTGTTATCCGCTTGTAGCGGTCTATTGCTTGTGGATTTTCGTTCGAGATTGCGGATAAATTTCCAGAATGAGCCGTCCATCGTTTCAAGGGATTCGAATTTGGCTTCCCATGAACCTTTTCGATGTTCCGCGATGAGCTTCTTGATAGTCTTGTTTAGTTTGTTAAGCTCCCGCTTCGTATCCGGATTCCAGGTGAGCTGCCATCTTTTCCTTAGGTGATTACGAAGTTTTATGG
The DNA here is from genome assembly GCA_000611955.2 of Stegodyphus mimosarum. NCBI lineage: Eukaryota > Metazoa > Arthropoda > Arachnida > Araneae > Eresidae > Stegodyphus > Stegodyphus mimosarum. The sequence continues at coordinate 142,347 of KK112970.1, read as the reverse complement.
TATCTCTTATTTCGGTGGGAAGTTTTGCCATTTTATTTTTGTTAATTACAGTAGTTGAGGCGGAACGATGTGCATCAGTGATGCATTCAGTGATTTTATTAACCGCATCATCTATTTCTTCTGGTGAGGATAGGTGTTGGAAGTTTGGAGGGTTGGTACGTTTAAGATTGTGAAACAAATTCCAGTCCGTCTTGATTTTATGTGAGGTTTTGGCAGCTTGCGGTACCCCAAGGGAGGCCAACACTGGAATATGGTCAAAAGAGAGCTCAAGCTTGGTATCTACTGCCATCGGAATTGATGCGCTTGATAAAATTAAATCAAGAATATCCGGCCGCTGGCGGAGATTATTCGGACGGTAGGTTGGTTCTTCCGGTGCATAAAGTGCGATGGGGTAGTTGTGCAGAAATTCATGCAGAATTTTCCCATTAGCGTTTGAGCTGCGACAACCCCATTCTGTGTGCTTTGAATTTAGGTCTCCGGGAGAATGTTACAGGAGTTATCCGGAATCAATTCTGTAAGAATATTTTCAGAACATCTGTTGTCCGGAGGGTTATAAATAGCACTAAAGAAGATATTTCCATAGTACGGTAGTATCGTGGAAATAGTTACAATTTCAAATCCGCGGGAGTTGTCGGCGGAAATGAGACTGGATTGAAATGCTCCTTTAACGTAGGTTGCTACTCCTCCTCCTCCTCTATGCCTGATTCTATCACAACGGTAGACACGATAGTTCATAATTCTCAGGCTTTGCGTTGGGTTTGTAAAAGTCTCTGAGATTAAAGCTATGTCTACCTCGTAATCAAGCAGAAATTGATGAAATTCGTCGAGCTTGTTCGTAATGCAGCATGCATTCCAAACCATCATTCTGATTGGTCGCGCACTTTTTGGGTTCTTATCCATGATTGGCTGTTGGTTGGTGGACTGTATTTGAAGTGTTTACTCCTTGCATTTTAATGAGTTGGGCAGCTAGGTCTAAGATGACTTAATTTTTGATGCCATTCACAAGCGTTTGTAAGTCTTGAAATATTTTCTGCGCTTCTGCAGCCTCGTTATGCTGCAATTTTGGGGTAGTCGTAGAGGCAAGTGCAGCAGCGTACGATTTGTTCACAACAAATATTTCTTGATACGATATAACAGGGTCTTTGGTTTCCCTTTTATCGGCCGTTGGAAATTTCATACAATCACGAAAATTGGAAGTATGCTGTCCTGAGCAGTTCGTACAGGTACTTCTTTCGGTTTCTCACATTGATAGGAAGTGGCTGTTAACCTGTCTGTGGTGGAATCATGGGAAGTACTGGCTAGGATCTGTACTTAGGCAGTCTCAACCACGGGGGGTATATAAGTTGACTTCACAGGACTAGAGTCCGTTTTTATTCTCAGGTTGGTTCAGGCTTGGCAGGAACCGTACAGGTACTGTCGTGTCTGTTCCTCTGTCTGTGGTGGAGCTATATTGTGAGATTTTATTGGTCGTCCGAGGGGAACGCCCCTATTGGTGGAGTCGGGTGATGATGCATGACGTGTTATTTTCCGACTTCGTTAAACTGACATTGATTTTCTTTGACTTTGTGGGGCTCATCGGCTTCACCGGTTGGATCGCGGCCCCGAGGATTGCCTCTGGGGGCCAGGATGACATTCTATGTAGAGCGATCCTTGTGAACGCTAGGTAATAGAGTCTTGGTTTTCCGGTGTTACTGTATAGTAAAAAAATGGAATTACTATATTGAGAAAATCTTATCCCTTTACTTATTGCAAGTACGAAGGTTCTTTCTATAGATTTCACATATTTATGATTTAAAATAATTAAAAATAATTTACACTGTGACTTTAATCATAACGGTCATTTGATATTCGCTTGTTTGGCAGATTGCACCAGGTTTACTATGGATCACTTGTAGAGACATTAGGTATTTTTTTGGAAAAGCAGTAGAGCAACTTCTACCTTCGCCGGGACTCGAATCACGGACCTCTGCAATACGCGCCCAGCGTGCTGACCACTACACCACGAAGGCATGCGAAGAAGGCAGGAGAAATACCTTATATACTCCCCTTTTAAAGGGCGACTCGAGTTTTGGGGACCCAATCACCAAATCCTGGTGGTGGAGAATCATCATCCACCATCCTTTTTTAATTCGGGGGCCACTGTAGAGACATTAGGTATTTTGAAGCAGGAGTTGTGAAAAATGAGCAACACCTTCGGCGGGACTCGAACCATGAACCTCTAGAATACGCGCTGAGCGTGCTGACCACTACACCACGAAGGCATGCGAAGAAGGCGGGAGAAATACCTTATACATAGGATCAAAGTATCTCAATTTTCCTTTAACTGGCTTTTAGAATTAATCAAAAAAAAAAAAAAGAAAAAAAAGAAAGAAAGAAAACGCTGGGAACTGCATCTAAAAGGGACATTTTAAATTACATTTGTCATGAAGTATACAGTACACTGCGCAAAAAGGACTGCCATTTAAGTATTCTCCCCGGGGGTTGACTCAGGAGAATTCCTGGGAAGTATTGGTTAGGATCTGTACTTAGGCAATCTCAACCATAGGGGCACATAAGTTGACTTCACAGGACTAGAGCCCTAGTTAATTCCAAGGTTGGTTCGGGCTTGGCAGGGACCGTACTGGTACTGTCGTGTCCTTTCCTCTGACTGTGGTGGAGCTATATGGTTGGATTACGCAGGCTGTCCGAGGGGAAACGCCCCTATTGGTGGAGTCGGGTGATGCTGCATGACGTGTTATTTTCCGACTTCGTTTAAATGACATTGATTTTCTTCGATTTTGTGGTGCTCGTCGGCTTCACCGGTTGGATCTCGGCCCCAAGGATTGCGTCTGGGGACCAGGAAGACGTTCTATGTAGGGCGATCCTTGTGAATGCCAGGTAATAGAGTCCTAGTTTTCTGGTGTTACTGCCAGTTAAGTATCTCCCGTTTTATTGGGTCGATTAGAGAATAAGTACGAAGGTTCTTTCTATAGATTTCACATATTTATGATTTAAAATAATTAAAAATAATTTACACTGTGACTTTAATCATAACGGTCATTTGATATTCGCTTGTTTGGCAGATTGCACCAGGTTTACTATGGATCACTTGTAGAGACATTAGGTATTTTTTTGGAAAAGCAGTAGAGCAACTTCTACCTTCGCCGGGACTCGAATCACGGACCTCTGCAATACGCGCCCAGCGTGCTGACCACTACACCACGAAGGCATGCGAAGAAGGCAGGAGAAATACCTTATATACTCCCCTTTTAAAGGGCGACTGGAGTTTTGGGGACCCAATCACCAAATCCTGGTGGTGGAGAATCATCATCCACCATCCTTTTTTAATTCGGGGGCCACTGTAGAGACATTAGGTATTTTGAAGCAGGAGTTGTGAAAAATGAGCAACACCTTCGGCGGGACTCGAACCATGAACCTCTAGAATACGCGCTGAGCGTGCTGACCACTACACCACGAAGGCATGCGAAGAAGGCGGGAGAAATACCTTATACATAGGATCAAAGTATCTCAATTTTCCTTTAACTGGCTTTTAGAATTAAGAAAATACTGTAAGAGTTTAACTAGAGAAATAAAGTTTTTTAAAAAATGCAATTTGTGGGGAGTATTAGACCTGCATTCATGTATTTTGATTTCTTTGTACGAAGTAAAGGAAGTATTGTAATCGCGATAATTTTAGGGTATCATCGCGGGTTGCAGAAAGGATTTTAAATAGTAGATTTCAGATGAATTTTGCGCAGGTATGTACGTACGTATATATGTATGTATCTTGTATAATTCAAAAACGAGTAGCTTCAGAACATTGAAATTTTGTAATATAGAGCTGCTGTAATAATTTAGTTCTACACCTCTCTTTATGACTGTAATCGGCGGCATCGCAAAGTATATAAATATATAAGTATATATACACTAACTCTGTTACTCGGCTCCGAGAGCTCAGTTTCTTTTATTCTTATATGCCGATAAATTGGGCAATTTTTGCTTTAAAAATGATTGAATTATGTCATTCTTATCTTCCGGAGGTTATCCGCATGCAATATTTGTAGAATTATCAACAATTTAAAAGTTGTTTAAGTGGGGTTAAGCCTAATTTTTTCCCGTAACAGTCATATTCGTTTACATTTGAAACTTAGCAGAATTGCGGATTAATTATTTTTGCTCCTTCAGTGTCTTTTTGCCAAGTGGGACCAAAAAGAAACTTTTAGTTTTGTCCACCGAAAAATGTGACTTCTTGCCTGCTGGCCGAATTGCTTGTTTTTGAGCAGAAACTCTAATTTTAATCGTAATTTTTTTAATTGTTTTAACTGCATTTGGTGTTTTATATTTTTCTATATTTTTCAATTTCTAATAAAGATATTTTGAGGTTTTATGTATAATTGCTTGCCACGAAGTGAGAACTGTATTAATTAAATGAAAAATATATCCCTAATGAGATTCGAGAAAATAAGTTTAAATGAAAGGCAGGAATAAATGCGTATAATTTAATATTCCGTACAAGGAAGTCATGTGGTGTGTACATCAGATTTTTTACATTGTTATCTTTCCCAATGATTTTCTCTGTAACAATGGCTCTATTTCAAATTAATATGGGAAATGTATATTTTCTTGTATATGTAGAACATGGTTATACTGGAAATATCGCCTAATTTCTCGAATCACCCCTTGCGCGTTTTGAAACCGATTAGAAAAAAAAAATTATCAAGAAAAGGAAAAAAGAACATAAAGTAAGACGGTAGAAGACTGCTCGGAATTGTTGTAATATCTTTTGACTTGAAATGAATTCTTTATTCTATAGAAAACTCTTCTTTGAAGCATAGCTTGCTAATGTCGCTTCTATCGTATGGATTCAAGAATTAAACTTAGTTCTGTCTCCACCTGAATCTGTTCTGTTCACATCTGCATTTATTTCTGTTCATATTTGATCCGAAACCTATTTGAATTTATTTATGTTCGTATTATTTATTCTAACTGAATTTACTTCTGTATCTCTTCTAAACCTCTATCTGAATTTACTTCTGTTTATAATATGATCAGCATTATGACATTTCAAAATATGCAAATGTTTAACACTTCATACATAAATCCTTCTTGAATTTAAAAAATATCTTTCACTGAACTTTCTAATTTACAATACTCTGTGCACTAGTTAAACATTATAACCATTAAATAGGTCTACATTACGATGGCGTGCGTTAGAAAAAACCATTAATACATTAAGAACGCACTGGTATTTTCTAATACACTAAAAGTGTTATGAATTGGTGAGGTTAAAACTAGCAATACCACTCATCAATCACTTTGCGAAGAGTTTACTTCTAGTTTAGTAAACACTGTCATACTTGATACATTATCTTAATACATTTTTAGCGTGAAGCAGAGTATAAACGAAGAGTGTTACTTGCTTAAAAACTCAGCTTAAGGGGAGGGGAGGATCTCTCGTCTTACGTTAGGCCAATGCAGGAAATTATTTTATTGAATGTGCTTAAGACAAAGGAAGGTTCTTATGGAAAAGAAAAGGAATTTTTGAATATTTTGAAGAATAAAACATTTGCTGTGGAGTTAATAATATTCTTTTTATTTTGGGGATTTTCAAAAAATACTTCAAAAATTTTTATTGTAAATGATATTTCTAACACAAATTTAAGTTTTAAGATTTATTTTCTTCGTCTTGAAATATTACTTAAAAATAAAATTTATTGACGTTTTTAAAAAACGCTATAAAATCGTGTCAGATTAAAATACATCTTCTAAAGCGAAACTTTTTCTAATCTGAAAAAAAGAAATAAAAATTCTTTTATATAATTTATTTAGCAAACTCAAAATACCACTACCAGAACTAGGCTCATTTAAAATTGATCTCGAAATGAAATAAATAATAGAAATAAATTTTTTAAATAATTAACAAAGTACAGCTACTACAAGGCTGTAAAAACATTTCTGTGATATAAATGCATATGATTTCCTGTTAACTAATCTAGTTAGCTTATTAGTTTGTACTTTCACTTCCGTCAGGTTCCACCAGTGGTGTCCGCGTCAGAAATTTGTTTACATATTTCTTCAATAAATTCAACTACTTCCACTTTGCACAAGTAGGATTTTAAACATATAAGAATTAAATATCCATATATAAACATCTATAGTAATAATCCGATAACACAATTCAATTAAGAGGAAGTATTAAAACAGTTTCAGATCAACTATATATTAGAGACCAAATTCTATGGGCGACAACTCAAAAGCGTGTTGCCAACGTAGGGCAATAAACAGATGTAAGCTAATTACGAGAGTCGTGGAAGTAAACAGTTTCTTTTCCTGCAAACTGTTTTATACACTGCACAAAAAAAAGGGGGGACAGTTCTATATCTTCCGCTGTACTGGGCCTATTGACGAAATTCAAATTGCGTTTTCCATGTC
>KK112970.1:96017-135917 GCA_000611955.2 Stegodyphus mimosarum | reverse complement strand
TATTAGATTTATATATATAGCTTTGTTCTAATATAGGTATTTTGACACAAAATCGGACTTTTTCTGAAATAACATACAAATTTTTTTTTCCATATTTCGATTCTACGACTCAAATTATGCCTAATTTTGTAAAATTTGGTGCGAATTTTACGGAGGAATTCAAAAATTTAACTTGGCGAATTTTTTTCAGTTTGAGCCACGATTAATTTACTGGCGAACTTCTTAATACGTGGCAACCTATTTTTTTTCCCTTCCATTGTGCAGAGGAGGAAGAAAAGTCACACAGTTCCTGCCTTTTTACATTGTGGATGAGAGGAAAAAGATGTCACCAGCATTCTACTTTTAAATATTTTTAACAAAATGCGTAAACCACATTTTCATTATTGTCGCTTTCAACAAATATGCCAAATTTCAGTACGCGCCAATATATAAATTCACGTATATCTTCGGAAATTTTGAATAAAAAGCTCTAATTTTTTGCAGGTATGTTTAGAAATACATCTACTTTAAGGTGATTGTAAAAACTTTTATGGGTTATAATTCAAATGTTTTTCGAAAAATTTATAAAAATTATTACATACAAATTTTGCAGGTATGTTTAGAAATACATCTACTTTAAGGTGATTGTAAAAACTTTTATGGGTTATAATTCAAATGTTTTTCGAAAAATTTATAAAAATTATTTAAAAATACAAATTTTAAAAATAAATCATAAAAAATGGGCGAATGTTGTTTGGAATGAACCTAAACTTCGAATTGTATAAGAAGGAATCAAGTAAATGAAATACAAAAAGAGATCTTAATAAATACATGGCAGATTGAATTAGCATTGAGGAGATAAAATTTTGAGAGCTAATATTTTGAAAACTACTCGTGCGATTTTTACAAAACTTTGCAGTTTGGCATAATTTGAGTCGTAGAATCTAAATATGAAAAAAAATTGGCATGTCATATCAGAAAAAGGTCCAACTTTGTGTCAAAATACCCATATTTGAACAATGCTGTATATAAATTTAATACATATCTTAAGTCGCGCTTTCGAAACAAGAAAAATGCAATTTGAATTTCGCCAATAAGCTAAGTAGAACGAGAGATATAGAACTGTCCCCTTGCTTTTTTTTTCGCAGTGTACCTTCTCAGAAAATAGAATTATATACAAACAAGATTTCTAGCGCATCTGTGTATTCAGAATTATGAAATACAACAAAATAAACATTCATGGTTCAATGAGTAGAATAAACCTTTATAATCGTGCCACAAGTACTTCACACTATGGTTACCAAACCCTTCTCTTTCTGATTTCTGTTCTTCCTGCTTCTAAACAAACATCTACTCGACCGGGAATTTCCGTGATCTGGAGCCATTAGAAATAGAATTACCTTTTTTCTCCTTTCAGAGAACAAGGAATTCTATCGGAGAAGAATTTATAACCTAGTACTACTTTAGGAAAGGTTTATTGATTCTGATAGAGAGCAATTTTTTTTCCTTAAAAAATATTCTTGCTTAGCTTTTCTGTAGCCCATAACATTTCTCCCAAGAATACGATTTCTTTTGAGAGTAGCACTCAAATTAGATTTTTCTTTTCTGCAGTTACTTTCAACTTACTAGCTTGAGTTTTAAGAAATTCCTTGAAGATTTCGTAAACTAAAGGTATTCATTCTAAAGTCTAAACCAAATCCTTTCCACGTAATGTGCAGCTTCTGCAGAAGCTTATGACGTTTACTTAATTTGATTTCGATAAGTTTTCAAATTTCATAAATTTTGATTCTGTTTTTATTTTATAACAAATAAAACAAACTGTGAAGTAATTATAGTGTTACTAATTTTGTACTTAGATTGGTAATTGTAGTGGAATTATAAGTAAAATGTTGTATTTTTCTGTGTCATGTAGCGCGAGACAGATTTTAAGAGAAATTTATGCCGGAAAAATAAAGAATAAAGGGGCACGTGCGTTTAACATTGAGTAAATGGGTATCTCGGTAATTTGAATTGAAATTGAACAAATGTAATTGACTACTATGATAGCTGTAACCGTAATTCCAATTGCTTTCATTAATTTCCACGAGCAGGAAATACTATAAATATCTCGTCACAGGTTGAAAACTATTTAAGGTCGAAGAGAGAGCATCTGCTCTCAGTTGTTTAGTTAGCTGCTGCTGTTATTGTTGCGAGTTCAGCGTAAGATCGGATGAGCTTTCTCTTTAGATGGGCTTTGCATTGTGTTGAGTTTAACGCTGTTACTAGTTTGAAGTGCAACTAGTGGTTATACTGTGAAGACTTGTACGATTATTTCTGTGGAAAATTCCAGAGTTCTGAAATATTTCTTTCGAATAAAAAAAAAATTATTAGCCTATTATCGTATTTGTGTATTCAGTTTATTACAAACTGTATGCACGGAACAATAGTAAAATTGCAATAATTAGAACATTTGTAATAATATGAAATGAAGTAAAATTTTAATTTAAAAATATCCTACATTATCAAAAAGAAATAATAAACGCTCTATGATGGAGAAGGCAGACCAGTTAAAATAAATTGGAAAGGAAGGAATGTTTCTTATTTATATTATTTATGAATAAATGCAAATAGTAGCATGATGGCATTTGAAACATTTTCAGTTTCTCAAACCCATTCACTTCTCAGCTTTGTTGGGCAGAATATCATGTCTCACGCGACTGATAATGGACAGGCAAATCATTTGCAGTTCTGAAGCATTGTGGATTGCGGTACTTGCATACCACTAATAATCCAGTTGTCTGTGAACCCGCAGCATTTATGCATACCATTTATGAGATCCTTATTATGTTTAAAGCTTCTGGAAAGGCTTCCATCGCATAATGTTGAAGTGAGAAGATATCTCCATAATATTCCGTTGTCATCGCCATTATATATTTGCACCACAGTCACATTATTTTCATCCACAGTACTTTGGAATTGCACTATAACCTACTCTACAGACTCTTTATTTGACTATTCTGTTCACCCGACGCATCTAACTTGTAAATTCCGTGGATTTCTTTAAACCGGTTAAGCGAACCGTCGGAAAAACCACATTCCCCTTGCTTAGTCACTGCTCTGTGCAATTTCTTAGCTATTTTTTACCAGCATCTGTTCAGAAATACAAGTTGATTCTAATTTTTTTAAGTTCAGATCGCGACTGATAAGGGCTTTTCGACTTTCCGCAACTTTTATTGATTCTATATCCATCAAGAATCTCCGAAGTCGACCATATTTTTCGTTAAGTTGCACAAATTGATTCTTCCTGTCTTCATGGATATTCTTCTCTAACTCTTACTGGTAACGCTAGAAGTACTAGAAATGCATTGGTTGATTTTGAAAATGATTAGTGGTAACAGTGTGAAGTAGAACACGCTTTCGATTTGTTTTATACGGCTTGAATGCTGCTGATAAGATTAATATTCTAGATCAAATTATATGTTTTGACATTTCAATAAATTTCCTTTAAAACTGGACTGAGTCTTGATTTCAGATAGGAATACCACTGAACCACTATATGCATAATTTTAGATGCAGCATTTGGATTCATCGTAGAACTTCGTAGATATGCAGCGCTATTACTGTCCAGCTGAAATTTCAATTTTGTTTTCTTCCATTAATTTCATTCAGTGACTTGTCGCCACATTTTCTGAAGGAATTATAGTTTTAATTTAAAAGTGAGAACATTTCTTTTACGTTTAGCGGCATTACCCATAGCAACGCTACGTGGCCTATACACTGGTTATCATAAATTAAGGAAAAATCACAAAAATCACGATTACTGTAAAAGTTACATGTAGAATTTTATGAAACTTACCCACAATATACAACACATAGTAAGGTATCAAATAACATAAAAAAATTACCAGACAATTATGGTAGTATAGAAATTAGCACATGTATAAAATGAGCAAATCGAAGGTGTCAGTTTGCTGTAGGAAAAGTACCTTCAATATGGAATAGGATCGCCTCTAGAAGCAATACAGCACATGCAGCGATGTGTCATGCTTTCAATTATGCGGTCTATCAGTTCCATAGGAAGCGAGAACCATTGCTCTTGCAAAGCACAAGGGTCTGAGGGGGCGGATTGAGAGCAGAAGACGTCTCCCTAGAGCATCCCAAACGTGCTCCATAGAAATCAATTCCGGGGACCGAGCTGGCCACTCCATGCGCATAATTGTTTCCTGTTGAGGATAATCATCTACGATGCGAGCCCTGTGTAATCTTGCGTTGTCGTCCTGTAACAGGAAAGCATCACCTATTGCCCCGGCATATGGGCACACATAAACATCAAGGATGTCATCTCTATAAAGCTGAGTATTCACGGTTCCCCTTAGAAAGAAATGGAGGTGTGCGCGTCCACCCAAAGAGATGCCGCCCCAAATACAGACAGTGCCTCTTCCGTATGCATCTCTTTCACGGATGTTTGACGATGATAACGGGTTCTAGGTTCTCTCCATACCAAATAACACCTACTATCGCTTTCTAGACTAAACCTGGACTCATCCGTAAAGAGAACAGCCCTCCATTGATCAGGCGTCCAGTGGACATGTTGTTTTGCCCACTGCAAACGGTCCCTCCTATGGCGTGAGGTGAGCGGCACGCAAATGGCTGGTCGCCTCGCATGCAGACCACCTTCGTGAAGCGCCTTCCACACACAGTTGACGTTGACACCAACCTTCCGATGACTGCGACAATGGAGGATCTGAGAAGAGTCGGAGTAGCGGTTCTATTCCTGCGTGCACGTAATGACAAATATCGGTCATCGGCGCTCGTCGTAGCAGTTGGCCGTCCTTGGCTGAACCTCCTAGATGCCGAATCTATGGTTTGAAATTGCCTCCAAAGTCTATGAACCATGCAAGAACTCACATTTAGCCATCTGGCCACTTTTTGACTTTGTCCTGCCTCTAGTCTCCCCGTGGCTCTCCATCGTAATTATGCAGGCAAATGATGCCTGGAGGTCATTGTTACGAATTGGCTATCTCAGATTTCTGATGTCACTATCACAGTGAAATATGTGGGCTTGCTCTCAAACATGGACTTTTATGCTCCTCACAGATGACGTATTCCGAGTGCAGCGCCACTGATTTGCATATTGCACTTTTACTCAGCTACTCTTACTTGGCAACATATTCAAATTTTACACGGTTTGGCTTATTTTTGAGGGAGTTCTCGCTATTTTTGCGATTTTTTCTTAATTTATGATAACCAGTGTAGTTTGATAGGGAGAATTCCGAGATCCGTCTGTGCGATTTATGAAACAAGGCATGTAAGCTCTCAGCCAATGAGCCACTGAAAGTATTATGCGAGGGATAGTGATACTGTAGAGAGCTGCGTGGACTTGCAATGCTGCTTTACAGCATTGCGTGTTTTACAGCAGTGGACTTGCAATGCTGACAGTGTTGCCACGGCATTATTTTTTATCTTATAAACCTAAGTTTCAGATTAGGGACGATAAAAGGGGATTTCATATTAGGGGAAGGATTTAAATTAGAGTCAAGACATCGATTCCTTGAATCCCATAAGCTTAAAAAAGATTTAGAAATTGAAAACTCGAATTTTTCGAATTTTTACCTAAAAAACAATTAAATATTTTAACTCAAAACTCCAGAAAATAAATTGTATTGGTATCTTACAAAAGCCCTCTAAAAAAAAAAAAAAAAAAACTATGAATGGGATTATTGCCATTTTAGTGGCAGCTGGGCAACATAGCCATTATAATCCTCGCGGTCGCCCTGACTACTAACTCAGTGTCTGCTTTTAAGAAGACATTTATAATTTTTTTTTCTTGATTCTCTGGAATATCTGTTTCATGCATAATGTTTGAAATAATCCTTCCTGCTCTTTTCATTTGTATTGGTTTAAAAGAACTTGGAAAACCAGTTTGAACTGTTCGAATTAATTTGAAAGAATGAAAATCAAGATTCAAAATATTTAATTATGTACTTAACTTGCGGCATTTGGTTATATTTTTTTAAAAAAATGCGTTCTTAAAAATTGTTTGTCATTAAATGCAGATTCCAATTTGTCTTTTGACTCGAAACTTTTAACCTTAAGTTAGTTTTATTTCCCTTTTGTATTACTTTTGTCTGAAGTTTTGGAGAAATTTGGGATTCTGATTTGAGAAAATGTAACATTCTTTACAGCTTTAATTTAATTCCTAGTTTTTATTTATCACCTGTCTTTAAACGGATTATCACTTGATATTCTTCTCTCCTATCAGCAGATGTCTACTGTAACAAATTCTCGAATTCTTCTTTTTTGTAATTCCTACAGCACATTCACTTCTGGTAACCGAAAACGCAAGTACAGTTTAAAATTTCTAAACGCATTCTGCTGTTAACATTTATGATACTATAATGCAATAGAATTTGAATTTGGGTACTTCCTTATTATAATGGCTCCCAAGATTGAATCGCTTATCAACCGAGATATCTCGCCACGTGTTCGTATACCTCGTTGCATGATACATCTCGGTTGATTAGAGAATAAATTTTGGGGACCATTACAATAAGGAAGTACCGAATTTTGTTAGCATGAAATTTTCAGGATGTGGAACGGTATGTGTGTTCCTAATGAATGTACTAAATACTAATGCAGCTCTTGTTAAATTGAATTTCTTTAATTCGTTGTTTTCGAATTAATCGTTAAATATTTTAGAAGTATAATCGATATTTTTATTTGGAATTAAGCAAAACTGTATTAATTCATAACGTACATATTTATCATATGTTTTGAAATAGTAATATCTCGATCTATAATGCTTTTTGATTAGTCGGAAGGAAAATAACTGAATTATAAAATTATGCCGTATTGTATATAAGTAACATACTGTAAATAAATAACATTTACTACTTTCGACATGAATAACTTACATCAAAAAAAGCCCACCAGCAACCGAGCAGTAAAGTGGCTAAACACTGGTAGTTCGGTCCGAGGTTCGAATTCCGCAAACGGGCTGGCTGCATGGGCATTTTCGTGGTTTTTCCCATGTGTAATGTGTATACGAGCCAGATTCCCTTAGCAAGTCCTCCACGAAGGTATCCCTTACCTTAGGCAGATAGCCCTCGAGGTTTGCTGTAACCACAAAAACCAACCTTACATCAAACAAATTACTTTTTTAGCAATAAAATCGTACTTAACCGTTTACTCGCTGATATATTACTTCATCTGAAAATACAACTTCAGAAGACTGAAAATGCAAATTTTGATAGTCTGCGGTTCTTTACGATGGCAAAATATTTTAACTTTCCGTTCAGCTTTCAAAGTGACATTTGGTCAGTGAACTTATCTTGGTTAAATTTTAACCTCTTCAATACCTTTCTTAAAATGACCATTTTTGAAGACCAAAATTATCTGGGACTGTGGAGGGTCGTGTTTGGGGAAGACATTGTACTATATTTACATAAATATCTAAGAATAGTTCTAGGTTTTTCTGAACACAAATTTTCTGAAAATCTCATCATTTCGAATTATTATTTACTCGAAATTGTTTCCAGCTCATCAAAGTTCAATTGTATATAACAAGCATTATTGTCCACTGAAATTCTGAATGCTCATAGGAAACTTAAATTCATATTTTCGAGGAAAATATCAATTCAATGAAAAATATAATCTTTTCTACCGAAGTAAGAAAACTAGCTTTCGTTTTTTTATTTATTGCTGGATATTTTTTACATTTATTAATAACCATATTACTTTCATGATTAAAATATGTTACACAGGCAAAAAGTAAACTACTTTAGATATGAAACAGAGTCATAACATGAATATATTTCTTTCTTCTTCTATACAGTGCTTAAAAACAAAAAATGTAACTAACCAAAATTTTATGCGCAGCTATGCTAAATATTAATCCAATCAAGTCGAAAGAATCTACGTAGGCAAAACTTCGAGAGGTTTCCGCAGCCCTAAAAGTATTCGAAAGCATTTTGAAGTGTACATTGCATTTAAGTAATTTCCAACAAATAAATTCGTTTCAAATTAATCTTAAATTATATGATAATGTGCATATAAATATAATTCATAACCTCAGTTTTACTGTTTAATACAATATTTTTACTTTTCTGTTGACAAAAATTAATGTGTTTTTTTTTACATGTTTAGCTACATTATCTTCGTTATTAAATAATGAAGAATCTACATGTATACATTTCGTATATGGACACTGAAGAGCCAAAATATTATGATTACCTACTCAATAACACGTTGCACGCCCTTTGGCCTACAAAACACCCGCAACTCGCTTTCGGATGGATGCCATAAGGTCTTGGTAGATGACTAGAGACAGGTTGTACTAAATGTCTAAGCAACGGTCACGCAAAGTCGAAATATTCCGACGTGGTGGTGTTTGAGCTCTGAGCTGCCTCTCCATGACATTCCAAGTGTGCTCTATCAAGTTAAGATCCAGCGAGTTAGGACATTAATGGCCAGGACATTAATTGGAATTCATCGTTATGCTCCTCGAACCCCTCCAACTCAATTCGAGCCTTGTGACATGGGACGTTGTCTTGCTGGAAGTTTCTATTTCCAATTGGAAAGACAGACGCCATACAAGAGTGCAACTGACCCTTCAGTTATATTCAGATAGTCCGCAGCTTTCAAGGTCTGTTCTACCACAAATAAAGGTTCCAGGGCGTCCATGAGAACGTTTTCCGGTGCGTAATACCGCCATCACCAACCTATATGTGACCTTCTGTACAAGGGGAAAGCAACTGTTTGCTTCGAAAATGGCGTACCCTGACACGGCCATCGACGGGATGAATGACAAATCGGGATTCATCCGACAAGCAACTGTCTTCCACTTATCGATAGTCCAGTCTCGATGTTCTCGGATCCACCGCAGGCGTAGTTGACAATGACGCTTGATCAAAAAAGGCACACGAGTGGGACATCCGTTGGAGGTCCCATATCCAACAGTGTCCGCTGAGCTGTGTGTTCCGGAACCCTCGCACTTTGACCTGCATTGTATTGGGCTGTCAGCTGAGCCACTGCCTGGCGCTGATTTTGTTGTACCAAGTGGGACAGTTTCCGAAATCCTTTTTCTTTGATAACACGGGGACATCCAACACCTTGAAGTACTGCTGGTTTTACCGTCATTTATTCACTTTGCATAAATACGAAAAACGGAAGGTCGTGAAAAACCTATCAGTCGTGATACTCGATCCGAGTCTTCGGGCCATCACAATCTGCCCTTTATCAAATTAACTCAGATCAGCAACCTTTCCCTCATTCGCAAACGTAAGTGCAAGGATGATTCCTTACCTTCACCAGCAGCAGTTAAATACCATTTCCACTCAATAACGTTACTTAGACGTCATACAGATGACTTCATTGAAAAATGTGTAGACGGTCATAATGTTTAGGTTCGTTAATGTGTATTCCTCGCATTGTGGGAAATCGGTGGTATACCTAGAACCACCCTATTCTGAGCACACATAGTCCTCCACACGAACATGTGCATCCCGAATCTGAATTTTCAATTTGGAACATTTTTTTTATTTTATATTGTTGCGTTATACGGGTTCGTGGATTTGAGAGTATCCGATGAAAACACGATGCAGAACAATAAAAAGCACAATTTATTTACAGGAATCACTATTTACAGCACAGTTCCAAAATCACCTTTAAAAGCGTCGAAAATCTACAATAAATACGCTGAAACAATCAGCAACACAGCTTCAGGCTGTAACTGTACAGGTAGCTTCACGGCAACACTAAACTTATAATAAAACACCGTGGAACAATCACCAATCCACTTTCAAGCTATACTGTAAAGATAGCTTCACGGCAAAGCACTATCTCGATTGCTTTCCGTTCACAGAACTCTCGCGTAGCAGCTATTCTCACAACTAATCACACTGCTCGCAACTTGCAACAACTAACTCCTCGCTCTCGGACACGCAAGGGTTTATATAGCTTTTCTTTAAGTTCGACACGTTTCGAGAAATATCTCGACAGGAAGTTATTCTAGAAGCTTCCCGATTGGACCATGGGATATCGCCAATTTGGTCGCCAAATGGGCGATAAAGTCGCCAATCTGGCAACCCTGCCATACACTATTTTATGGTAACCCTAGTGCTATGCCGGAAAGCTTACATACAGGCGCAACCGCCGAATTTTTCGTAACAATATTTTGTGCGTACTAAATAATACTTTTGTTAATAAACCCAGTGATTTAAAAAGCATTTTCCACGCACCAGTGTGTTAACTTATTTTCTCTTTCAAATTCAATCTGTCTGTTATTCATGAACAAACTCAGAGATTTAAGAGCAGTAAATGCAGAGCTTTGGGCAGAATATTGGTGACAGTACGAGTTTGCTCAGTTCCATCCCAAATTCTGAAGGAAAGCACCCAGGTGAACGGATCCGTTTTTTTTAAGCCTTTCAACTCGCCGCATATTTAAAGTTCCTGCATACCGCACAGACACTATACGTTTACAAATATCCATGCCTTCTCCTGGATTCGAACCCGGGCCCTTCGGTACAGCAGTCAGTGTCGCTACTGCAGGCATTAGCAGTCAGCCCTAGTTCCTGATGGGACGCAGTTTTGCCAGAAACCTTCTTCAACTAAAGTAGCAGAAGAGGAATCGAAAAGTAGGAAAAACTAGCCCGCGACATCCGAGATCACGTGATTTTTGTGACGCCCTAGTCTCATGTATTTACATGGCCTCTGACGTTATTGCTCCTCGGTCTCCATTGGTTCCGAAAGTTACCAACTGTAATTCGATTCTCAGCCATTTTAATTGCGTATCATAGTTTGGAGGAAAATTTTAAAACTGTATTCTTAATTTATCAAAGTTTCAATATTCATATCTTTTTTTAATTATTTCATTTAATTTGGATTTTTCATTTTCAAATTAATTTGTTCATATCCATTGTGAAGTGCTTCCTCACGTCTCGAATGTTAGCGATTTTGTACTTTCTTTTTTTTTTCTATTTCTAGGTTGTTTTTTTTTTTATTGTTTTTCGCTTTATTTTAATTCCTATTATTTTTGAGCGTATTTTTCGATCTGCTTAGTAGATGTATGTAACTTTATCATGTTCTGATTGCTGATAAAAGTTCTGTTCTTTCACTGTTAGATTTCTTTGTGCTGTTATTTTGAAATCTGACACTGCTTCGAATTTTAAATCATTTCTGTTGTTTAGTTCTTAGCAATAATATTATATAGATTTCAGGAGAATGGATATCAAGGGAATATAGATTTCAGGTTATATAATCAGGGGAATGGATTTCATTTCTATTCGCTTATATTTCTGTAGTTTAATTAACTTGTTAAATATGTGTGGCTCACTTCTAGGCCCACGAAGCTTTACCAAGAATGTGAGTGGCGAATTTGGTGAGATCTATATATATAAATAAGGACGCAATTAGTCCAGCTGTACGCAGTAGGTAACCTTGTAGTAGTAACTGCTGTTGGCTGCATATTACTGCACTAAATCTTCCATATTACCTAGTTCCTTGTTTTTTATCTTTTCCTTATGCATTTAAAATAAACCTTTTTTTGCTCTGACGGAAACCTGTAAGTTATATATCCCTTAACAATAACTGATAAACTATGGAAAGTGGTACAAGAGAAATGGGGAAATATTTCTCTTGCAGAATTAAGGAATACGCTTTTGTCAAGGTGCAGGCTGGTTAAGAAAAAGAAATACAAGCCTAAGCCAGTATAACATAGTATTTGCCTTATAATTAATTTTTTCTACAATAAAATTTGCTCGAATACCCTCTGTATATGTGTAGCGTTAAAGTAAACAAGCAAGAGAGCTAATTCAGTTTGATGAATCATACATTTGCATTTCTAGTGCTAGCTGGAATAATCCAAATCTATATAAACTTTAAAAAAAGAGTAAAACGATAATTAGTTACTGAAGTAAAAATTTAATGACTAGCTTGTGAGTATTGCTTATGATTTTTCAGATTTACAAGTCAAAGAACTTACCTGAAGACCTAACGCCATGACTACTCTGTACACGGGTTTTTTCTAGCATCATAATTACATCGAATTGATTACTTGCTTCGAACTCCTAATCGAATAAAAACAATTCGTTCTATAAATTATAAACTTCTGTGGAAAGCACACATGGTTATACAATACCTCTTCATGAAGAAAGGAGGAGAAAAACTGAATTTATTAACGTAATAAAATTTATAAAATGCAATAAATTCGATTTGCATGAACATGTTTGTTTCGAGATTGTGAGGAATTTATACATTACTTATTAAGATCAATCTTAATGTTATTATTACAGAAAATAGAAGGTAAATAATAGCCTCCGTTGTGACCAATAAATCCGCAAAGAAAATAAATGGTTTTCCCGAATATTCATTAACGGAACCTTGCTACAATATATTAACTTGAAACACCACTGACAAGAAAAAAATAGGTTTTCCCCGCTCTAATGGTTCGCTTTAAGATATTTTATTGCATTTTAGTGTATTCTTGGTCTTTGTCAATGAACCCTTTTCCAGCTGTTTGGAACTATACAATCATAGGCACGTGACTTATATTATCAGAGACTAATATTAAATTTTAATAAAAATTTTAAACACTCTTTTCAAGTGTGACCATCCTCGTATTAAATTAATAATTTTGGTAGATATTAAAGACATTTCTCCCTGTGTCTTTTAATATAAACAGTAGTTACGAGTACGTCCAGCCAACAGCTGCAAAATCTCAAATTATATTCTTGGAAAAAGCTCATAAGAGAAACTTTCAAATCTCCACGTCAGTTTAGTTCAATAATATTTTTCTATAATTTACAAACTCTCCTCTTCAATATGATTGAATTATTTATTACGTTTGAATGTTTTAATTAATGTTAATTTACCGTATATAGTATTTTGATTATTGAACTGCGAAACTTTTTTGAGTCTCAATCAGATACCACATTTTCAAATTAACATTAATATAATACCATTACTTTAGTTTCAGAATTTATAAATATCCACGGTGAATTAAAATCCTGGCGAATCCATTTCTGAGTATTTAATTTCAATCCGAGAAATAGCCAGTCGCGGTTATGTCGACGATTCATCCATTCTTGATTATCCAGTTAATGGAATATCTGATCTAAGTAGCAACAAAATTATTTTGTATGGGTGTAAAACTGTTTCTGAATTTAAAAAGATATTAAAAATTTATGAGAAAATTCGCGCTCCATATACATAGCCTAAGGTTTATTCATGTACTAGCACACAAAACAAACAAAGCATGCGCTATAACCTAGTAAGAGTAAAGAGCCAAAGTTGTGGAATATAATTATGGAAGTGTAGGTCATAAATTGAACTCATGTAACAATGAGAGTAATTAAAACTGCTAATATAGACAATATACAAATTGCGCTTTAACAGATACTGGTAGCCAAGTAACGTTAACCTGAGAAGATGTACATAAGAAAATAGGTTCTTCTGAACTTCAGTTAATGGACTTGGCAATGGGAAAATTAAACCTACAGGGAGATCTGAAGATAAATTCGAAATTGATGATTCTTCATTTAGATCAAATATTTGTGGTATCGCAGAGAACAAAATGCTTTTACAAGCTATCATTAGTAATGTTATAAGATATGGCTAATTAACTGTAAATGAAAAAGGAGTCGAGAGTAAAAAACAGCAGCCAGAAAACTATTTCATGTGCGTTCTTAATATTAATAATGGCGAGGAAATACATTTAAATCATATTAAAGATGAGGTATACATCACATGACTTCCTTGCACGGAATATTAAATTATTCGCATTTCATTCAAACTTATTGGATTGAATTACATCTACTTCTTCGATAGCACATAAACCACAATAGAATAAACGCACTCTTTAAAATTCACTATATTTGTTTACCATAGCGACACTCTGGCGCTAGCTTCACTTAAAAGCGTTACATCTCATTCGTTTTATAACTCAGAATGCATAAAAATTATATCATCTAAAGAATTATCTAATCGTTGCCACATGTTCTATTTAAATACTATAATAAATCTAAAACAACGTATAAAAGAAACAGTTTTTCACAGACGGTTCAGTATTTCTCGTTCAATTAATTCAGTTCTCACTTCGCAAAAAGGCAAAAATGCATAAAAACTGAAAATACTATATTAAAAATTGCGTTTTGTTTTGAAAAAAAATTATTTCTGATTCATTTTTTATTTTATTTTATTTCTCTACTTATTTATTAATAATGGCTTTATAAGCCCTTTAAGATTATAAAAAGCTTCAAACAAAAGAAGAGCAAATACACAGTCCAGTCACATTAATGTGACCACCACGTACTTTCCATGTCAGAGTTAAATAACCAATCACAGAAGGCAGGTGGCAGCACAGTGCAGTTGAGCGTATATAAAGGGTGTGTGAGGGCTTCGGAAAACATTTCAATCGTTGGCGTAATGCAGAAACGAAGTGATTTATCCGACTTCCAAAAGGGCATGATCATTGGCTTTCGGGCCAAGGGTGGAAGCATTTCCGAAACGGCTGAGTTTGTGAACTGTTCGCGTGCCGCCGTGGTAAAAGTGTACCGTGCATGGCAAAATGGGACTGTCCAAAATCAGCGACGTGGCAAATGTGGTGCACCACGGGCCATAGATGACAGAGGCGAACGACGGTTGCGGAGATGCGTTCGGGCAGATAGACGGGCTACCGTTGAGCAACTGACCACCAAAATGAACCAAGGGGCTACCAAAAGTGTCTCCCAAAGTACTATTCAGCGAACATTGCTGCGTCTGGGCCTCCGAAGCAGACGCCTGGTTCGTGCACCTATGCTGACTGCTGTTCATCGACGGCGAAGGCTAGAATTTGCACGCCAGTACAGCAGCTGGACGTCCACTGAGTGGCGACAGGTTGCGTTTTCGGATGAATCGCGTTTTATGCTCCATCGGACAGATGGACGTTGGCGTATAAGGCGTGAAACCTCTGAAAGGAACCACCCTGCAACCATTGCCGGAACGGTCCAAGCTGGAGGCGGGAGCATTATGGTCTGGGGAATGTTTTCCTGGCATTCTCTAGGTTCACTGATCATTGTGGAAGGCACAATGGATCAATACAAGTACGCATCTGTCCTTGCGGACCATGTTCACCCCTACATGCGCATTGTTTTTCCTCAGGATGATGGCATCTTCCAGCAGGACAATGCGAGGTGCCATACAGCTGCCAGTGTACGTGCGTGGTTCGAAGAGCACCAGGATGAGTTTACCGTCCTCCCCTGGCCAGCAAACTCACCTGACTTAAACCCAATCGAGCATCTGTGCGACCATCTCGATCGAGTTGTTCGCGCCATGGATCCTCAACCGCGTAATCTAGCGCAGCTGGCCACGGCATTAGAGTCGGCATGGCTCAACATCCCAGAGAACACCTTCAGGGACCTATGTGACTCTCGTCCTGCACGTCTCGCAGCAGTCCGCTCTGCGAAAGGTGGTTATTCTGGCTTTTGACAGATGGTCACATTAATGTGACTGGACTGTGTAAATAAATTTATAGTTTACTATAAAACTTAATAATGTAATAAATACCAAGCAAAGCATACTATTTTTAAGTGATACATCCTAACGCAAAGCCTGACTTTTAAAGGTTAATTCCATACCAATTTAATTTCCATTAGTAAAGTACACTTTTTATTACTTCTTTTAATTTTATGTAAAATTTTAGTCCTTGTACATTCCTTAGCAGCTGAATTTGAAATTATTTCTGTAGTGCCGATATTGAATACCAGATGGCGTACAGATTGCCCATAGTATAATTCTTTTTATTGTTTTTAGTTTGGTAATTTTGGCAATTAGAAGAGTTAGACTCAAGACACAGAAAAAGACGTAAATAAAATTGTATCGAAGAAGTTAATTCGGTTTATACTAACTTATTTGTAAAAAAATTTAAATACTTTAAATGCAATTAACTGTGCTGTCCTTTCAAGAAGTTTCTTAGATGTCTTTTTAAAGACGGCATTACCCTACATTTATATCACTGTTTAAAAATTCTCATTCGAGGGAAGAAAGTAATTCTACATTTGTATAAATAGAAAAAAAAAATTTAAGAATTTTTAAGGAACGTCCGAAAACCTTTTATATACTGTTATGAATTCTGTAAATAGATAGATGATTTTGGTGCAATTATACTTAAAATTGTTTTATTTTTTTGCGTAATGTAACGCGAAACAAATTTGAAGATAAAGCTATGCCGGAAAAGTAAGAATACAGAATTTAACATCGAGTAAACGGATATCTCGTAATTTGGCGAGATATCGCCAAACTAACAACGTTTTTGGCGAGTTATTTTGTCGCCAAATTTGGCGACATTTTAGTCCGGCCCCTGTATCGCCGTAAAATGTATTTAAATTGAATAAGTAATTGACCATTATGCTAATTGTAACCGTAATTTCACCCTCGTATTGCTTTCTAGTAATTTCGAGAAGCATAAAGTACTAGAAATAGCTCGGCGGTTGGTTGAAAACTATTTAAGGTCGAAGAGAGAGCATCCTTTCTCAGTTGCTTAGATATTGTTGTTGCCAGTTGTTAGTTTCGCAAGAACTGAGATACATCCGATTAGCTTTCTCGTTAGATGCGCTTTGCATTGCATTGTTTTTAACGCTGTTAGTAGTTTGATGTGTAACGACTGATTGTACTATACGATACTGTGAACACTTGTACGAATATTTCTGTGGAAAATTCCAGAGCTGTGGAGTATTTCTTTTGATAAAAAAGGAATTTTATTAAATTATAATCGGATCTGTGTGCATTCAGTCTATTACGAACCCATACGCTCGCAACAATAATATTTCAGGAAGAAGAAAGGAGCCACTTCTTAGGGCTAAACAATGAATCATGCAGTAAAAAAAAGTACAACAAGAAGTTCGTACAGTAAAAAAAATTATTAATTTTAAAGGTTAAAGTCACGTAGTTCTCGAATATTATAGTTCATCAATATTATTTAATAACTTATAATGCAAGAGAAACTGGACTTTTTTATGTTAATAGACTGCAATATTTGAATATATATATATATATATTCAATGGCGCGCTGGCTTACCTATAACGCCATTGGCCACAACTAAGGCCAGAAGTGGTGGTCATTTTATTATGGAGGCACCTAATAGGCGCTACCAGTACCTCCTATCAAGGGACACACAATTTTGCACTCATACCTTCTCCGGGATTCGAACCCGGGCTCTTTTGATATCTCAGTCAGGCTCCCCTATCCATTATACAGTCTGGGCGATATAAATATAAAAATTAAAAACACATAAATAAATAATCAAGGAAAAAGAATTTACTTGACTTAAAAACATGAGATTCAGATAATTGGAATTACAGATACTGCTAAGCAGATAATTGGAGTTCCCACTGTATTAGGATACTCTCTCATACATGTTCTGCTAAATAAGCAGTCAGCTTAATAGCGTTCCTCTTTCAAGCTTTCGATAATGACATTCATTTAATTAAATGTTTTGTAATTAATGGCTAAATAGTTCTTGATGGTAAATGCAAGAAAACGTTTGCGTCATCAGGAAACAACCTTTCTGTTATTGCGAGGGAGGGGAGAGGAAATATTTCCGCAAAATAAGACATCGAGTAAAAGGCGGACATCACGAACTCCGTTATACGGATTCTGTGAATTCCATTCTACCATTTGTTTGCCCGCTAGACGGAAATGCCAGATTCCGCTTCGTCTAATTGTATTTCCTTGTTCTCCAGCCGGGTTGAGTTGTCGGTCCCAAGCCCTTTATTTATTTCTGCGGAAATGAAGGCCAGCGGTTAGTCTTCAAATATCTCGGGCCGTTTAACGACATCAAAATATCCTCAGGGAAATTCCATTCTAGGAAACTGTCCTTTCGTTCGTTATATTATTCAGTTATTTACAAGCCCCGGGCTTTATCATGCTTTAAACGGTTCGGGCCAGGCGGAATTGTTCTCAGAAGCTCATCAATTTTGATTTGAGAACAAATGTAAATAATAACGAAGATTCAAAGGGCTATAAAATATTCGATCAGAATTATACAAATGCAGTGTGCATGAATCTAGAATTTACATTACAAGTCTCGAATCTATACATCCGTATTTTTAACTTATGTATTTTTATTATAATCCAGATAGTTTAGTAAGAACACATACTACATCGGTACAAGTGCAAAAATGAGTAAAGAAAGGGAAATAAATATCAATAAAATGTAATAAGAATATTACTTCTGAATTAGCGAAAGCAGAGATGCTATCTCCAGATCAGAATTTCTGAACTTAAGTTTTCATATATTTGATATAAATAAAAATTATTATTATATAGTGTAACCGTAGTGTAATGCTGCATGTAATTTGATATTACCTACGGAGTTATCAATTACTTTTAGATGCGCTACCACTGTATAATGCCTTTGACAAACTTACGCACAAAATCAGCAATTATAGAAAAATTTGTGTTCTTTCTTTTAGTTATTACAATAAGTATCAGTAATGCATTATTTATACATGTTGCGTATATAGATCGTTGATTTTAGGAAAGAGCTAAAGTAGTTTTTAGGTCTACGAATTCACAAGAAGATTTTTGCTTTCCGAAAACAAAGAGGGGGAACAACAAAAATATATAAAGTAGAACCTTTATTTGATGCAATACTTTAAGACATTTATGCTTTTAATTGCGAAGGAACAGGTGGGTTAGGGAAATGTTGCGAAATTGTTCTATTGCCTGTTAAAAGCTGTACGATATTGATGCCAATGTTAGAAGTCAACATTTGTGTAATATTTCAAGCCTTCCTCATCAAGCACAACTGACAATAAAACTTTTATTGATCTTCTGTTGGTCTATTAGTATTCTATTCTAATCCTCCATTGGTAAACTGGATTTTCTAGAGGCATTTCACATTCAAAAAAATCTTTCTCTTCTAGTTAACGAACTCCAATCCATTTTTGCCTTCAGCCTTTAAAGAAATTATGTTTTAGTTCTGGTTTCATCAACAGATGGCGCCAGTACCTTGTCTCCTGTCCAGGCTTTCTTATCTTATCTTATCTTATCTAATCATTATATCTTATCTCGGTCATTTGGGCTTTTGCAGCTGAAGATGATGGTTCGGTAAAACCACCGAAACTAATCATGTGAAAATTTGAAAATATAACCCTAATTTTTGTTGTTTGACTTCTAAATTAATAAAATTCAGCTTTCCAAGCAATTATATGAATTGTAAGCGCAGTGAATTGATGTATACCACTGGCAAGCTTGTGTTTACTATTGTTAAAATCTTTAGTAATTATTTTTTGCTGAGGCAAGCAATCTTGAGTTAATTCAAGAGCTGAGCAATTTATAGTTGCGAGTTTTTTGTATCGATTTCAGTAATAAATGCGAAAAAAAAATCACACTTAACATTTCAATTAACTAAAGGTAAGGATTCTTTCTTAAGCTTCAGTTCTCTATCATGGAAATGCTAAGGAACACTTTGGAAAGCTGGATGGCATAAGATCTCACTTAGTGCAGATTACAATACCTACTTTTTCTGCATCTCAGACTACTTTCTCTGCCATAAGTAAGCTTAGCGCACAGTCATTGCCAGTGCCTCTAAGCTAAGGATGTCCAATTTTGAGAATGTGAATCACTGGGAATCTTTGATGTCAATCTTAAATTATTCAACTGTCTGGGAACAATGAGGGTGTAAAGGAAATGATGCTATTGGAAAATCGTTTGTATTTAACTCTAGCAGCTTCTTAGTTAAACGTGGAAAATATATCCAGCATGTACTAGTGAAGTTTTAAAATACAGACTATTAAACCCTTTTTTATTAAAGTACAGGATGGTTACAAAATAACTTTCCCACTTTAAACTCAGTTAAACCTGATGATGAAATGAATTCAAATTTCACATAAAGACATCTAGAATCATGACCGTTCATAAACCTGGACAAAATCTTACTCAGCAACTTTCTGTTAAAATAAATGGCGAAAAAATCAAGCATACTAAATCAATCAAATACCTAGGAATTATAGTAGATCAAAAACAAAATTTTATCGAACACCTCAGCGAACTTAAAATTCGTACACATTCTATAAGTCAAAATCTTCGACTCATGCATGGCACAAACTGGGGTTTAAATCCTCATATCACGGATCCCCTACGGCTCTGCCATCTGGGCATTCCCTATGACGACAAGAAAAGAAAAAATTCCTATCGTAATACAAAGACAATTTACATTTAATATTACCAGAAGCTTTCGAACAACCTCCAGTAGTGTTCTTAACATCTTAGCTGGAACCATTCCACTCCATCTCGAATCCAAGAAGCAATTTATTCTACAGTATATCAACTTCGTCAGAATATTACTTATAACAACACCACATACATAACAGATGATTATGAAATGTGCCATCCTCCTTACAACAGACATCCTGCTGTACCACACACAAAAGTAAAAGCAGCAATAAACTTTAAAGCTAAAAATAATTCAACTGAAGCATTTACAGACGGTTCAAAAATTAATAATAAAGTTGGCTGTGCAGTCTTTATTCCCAAGCAAAAATTTCTACAATCAGATATTATACTTTCTGCAGTAAAAGTGGATTTTATTAAAAATGGATTTCTGCAGTAAAAATGGATTTCGCATATTTGCAAAAGAAAATAATGTAATGGAATTAAATATTAATACTGACAGTCAATCTGCCATCTATGCTATCTCTAACCCAGAAAAGCAATCTTTTGTTGCTTATGACATCAATAACCTCTAAAACAAAAGAGATAACTTAAATATTCGTATATCAGGGATAAGAGGCCACAGTGGAAATACTGGAAACGAAACAGTTGGCAAACTTGCCGAAGAAGCTGCTGTTAATCAGGAAAGCAATTTTCTATATATAAAATTTCCCAAATCTTATTTTAAACTCTCCATAAAAGAACAAATTACTCAAATATGGCAAGAACAAGGGAATAATGAACCTACACGCTCTCTGTATCGTTCCAATTTTAGTATATGTACTGCCGAAGCGCGTACATAATGAACCTACAGGACGACGTACATACCTATTCTACCCCAACTGCAATACTGACACCAAGAGTACAAAATTCTTTTTAAACAAGTTATATTACTGGCCATGGACAATATCCTGTTCATTTTCACCAAAGGAACTTAATAGATAGTGAAATCTGCATATGCGGCCAAAAAGGAGACAATGATCACTATCTTTTCTCATGTCCTCTCACGAAACATTTTCATATTCGTACGCCCAGAAATATTGATATATCTTTCAAAAGAATGATCATCAAACTTCAACATCTTTATTCTAATATGAAACAAATTCCCCAAAATTGGACTAGATCTATGCAGAGTAACCCCGTCTACAACCAACGAAATATAACAAAATATTTAATTTTCAAACTTTTAGAATGTCTAAGAACAATTATCGATCTTTGTAACAAATACTTACTCGTATTGATCGTAACAACAAAAGACTTCCAAAATCCATAATAAACCAAAGGAAATATAAAAACTGAGTCATGAAAACAAATTAGAACTGAAAAGGTGAGTAATGATGTTGACTGCTGTGCCATGATAAAAATGAGTCATGTAAAATATATGAACTTAAACCATGAATTTTTTATATGAACTCTATAATCATGAACACTTTAATGACTCATAACTCTGTCTGATGAATACTAAAAACTAGTTGGGATTATGAACTCTGAGATATTACTCTCTTCTACAGTTTATACTTCTATTTTATTAACTTTATTATGTGGTACGCCATGCATTACCCTATGTTTTAACATTTTATTCTAAACTCTAAATTTTATTATATGATATATTTTACATGATTCTATACTTTATGTATTGTTCTATATTTTAAGTATTATTTTAAATTTGTCATATGATATATTCTATGTTTCAGCATTTTTTCCAAATTTGGAAAATTCAAAATTTTATTCTATGACACATTATCCATTATTCTTTGCGCCATGCATTATTCTATATTTTATTTTCTGTTTTTATTTTCTTTTCTATATTAAGTATTATTCTAAATTTGTCATATGATGTATTCTATGCTAGCTTAATGTAAAACTTGTTTTATTAGATTTCTCTCCTTTCCCAAAGGTACAAGGTGTTCGAGATCTGGTCTCATCTGGAGGGCTAGTAATTGATTCACCCATTACACAGTAACCCTTCTAATGACCTTCTTCTAGTTTTCTTACTTTTCTTCTAATAACCTTTCTCCCTTTTTAGTCCTCCTCTCTTAATAATAAATTTCTAAAACTTCTTCTAAAAGAAAAAAAATCTACCATCACCTATCACCTTTATTCTTATTCTTATAGTCGGTTAGTGATTGGGAACTATACCTGTTCGATCTTTAATGAAGTTTCTGGTGCTTCTAACACTTTTACTTATATCTGCCTGTTCCACCCTCCGCGTTAAGTGTCTGTGCCGCTCTCTGCAGCTCTAAAATTGAAACAAAATACAAATTCCTTTTAAACTTGTTTATTTTATTTTGAAAAATGATAATCAATTGCAATCAGTAACAAATCTCCCTGTAATGATTTATTTGTGTTTACAGATATAAAAAAGTAATAATAAAATAAAAATTGTAAATATTGCATAAATTATAATCTCTCTAAACTATGATATTTTTCAAAACAAGAGACTACGCATACTACTGATTTTGATGTTGCGCAGATAACGAGTTTCTCGGTGAATTACATACGACACACTTCCGTATTTTTGTAAGAGAACGAGAAACGTAATAAAAGCGAAGAAAGAACGAGAAACATAATAAAAGTGAAGAAAAAATGAGAAATGTAATAAAAGTTAGAAACGAGAACGTAATAAAAGTGAACGAGAAACGTAATAAGAGTAAGAAGAAAGAAGTGCAGTAAAGAAAAAAGAAAGAAAAAAAGAAAAACTACAAACGTAATAAGAGAAACGCAATAAAAGTGAAAGAGAAAGAGAACCTACGAGAAGTGATAGAGAAAAAGTGAAAGAGAACCTACCAGAAACGTAATAAAAGTGAAGGTACTACAAATTGTGCTCCTGCCGTATCTTGTAAAAATGTTATAAAGACAAAATAATAGGGTCTGCTATAAGTTAAAATTTCGATGAAATAAGTCGCAGGACACGCTGCAACAATATAGCAAAACCTTGAGTAGGAAACAAGTTATCTCGTCCCCCGCGCATAGCGAATATTTCTGGAAGACAAGTTATCTCGTCCCTCGCGATGAAAGTGTTAAGCCATTTAAAAAGGATCGAGGAATTAAGTGTATTATAAAGAAAAACATTTTAGCAATTTACCAGTATTTTCAAGCAGTTAGTTTGAAAAATGAGCTCATTTGCTGATATTAAATCAGTATTCAAAGGAAAAGATTGTGCTAGAATAGACATCATTACATAGGAAGAAATTAAATTATAAATGAATGTGAAATATGACATAATGACATCATATGCCATCACTACTGTTATGTTATTATCACCATTTTATGTTATGTTATTACCACTGCATTTTTTCTTTCTGTGTTATCCCAGATAGTTTTAATTTACGTCGCTCGTTTGTGATAGTATTTTCTAAACTTCCACAATAGACAAGCTTTCTTCTAGCATAGAGCCCACTTAATCGGGAGATGATTATACTGAGCACTTGAGCACAGCTAAGTCATTATAGTTCACAAAAAAAGCTGCATAATTGTGATCCTTTTCTCATTCTGTTTTCAGAAAATTTTAAAAGTGCAAATCATTCAAAGTCACAGCCTTATTAAATTTTATAGTATTAGTGACATCTTTCATTACATTATCAAATTCAAAAGATTTCTCATACAGATTATCCTACCTTAGAATTATACCGTGGCACCTTATAAAACTTTAATACATTGGCTCTTGTCTTAAAATTTTCAGAAATCCAAAGTTCTTCTCTATCATACCCAAACCTCCATTTATTATGGTGCCTACAAGGTCGTAAGTGCTTAGCTGGAATTTTCTCAAGATTGCTTTTGTTGCTTGAGAATATCTGTCCTTCTTTTTTGCTCCTTTTAAACGGTCGAGTCCTTTCAAAATTTTCGGTTTGTTGCTCACTCCGGCAAATCAAAATCGCTAGCTTTGCAATATCAGTTAAATGAATGCTTTCATCCATCATCAAAAAGCAATACAAGCAACTGTACAAGTCTTCCTTAAAATTCTCTTCCTCATTCTAGCTACAGTGGTTCCTACATTTTGGCATGTTCCAGTAATTTTTATTTTGGAGGCCACAATTAATAAAAGAGTTTCTTTAATAAGTTTTTCATCCGAAAAATAATTTGACTTTTTCCAATTTTTTTCAACAAAAATAACATTTGCCCTTACTATAATGAAAGTATCATCTGAAAATACCTTGAATGCAGAATGTTGAAGATTCAGCAGATTTATTTTGTCTGTTTACAATTGGCACAAAAAAATGAGTTTTTACCCTGTTTCAATTCATAATGTATTCTGAAGTTAAATGCCTTAACCCTCGAAATAGTTCTTTGACGCGTTAATTGTAAATACCTGAAAGAGACGCTTGGTTTATTTCACTGATGACTATGACTTCTTGTTATCGGTATTCATGAGTTCATCTTTACGATCATGCTTTCACTTCTTTTCTTCAACTTGTTAGATTGTTGGTTAACTCTTTCGCATCAGTAGAGTCCAAAATCTGTTTCACTCAAACATCCGAAAAGCCCCGAGGTATATATTTTTGCAAGAATGGATTTCCTTCCCTCGTGTCAAGTAAAATGTTTCAGAGCTAACAATAACCTACTTAAGTGAAGTGACAATTTCTCTCTTGGGAACTTCATACGGTTTCACCATTGTATGAGGTTTCCCCTTAGGATAGGATTGCAATTTTGGAATCAATAGCTAAACATTGATGCTAAACAAAGGAGAATGAAGGTGCATTAAAATATCAGAACTACTTTTCGTGGCTTCAAAAGAATGACTGGCATGTCATTTAAAAACTCCCGAAAGTAATGGGCCCCGCACTAAGGTGATGGGAGAAAGCACTTGCTGGAAAATGATTCAAGCGTTCGGGCGATCTACCGATGTCTGAACAATGGGCAGTTTGGGCAACTTCGATGTGAAAGAGTTAATGAGATACATTCCGCAAGAGAAGAAGAGGATGAATGACCTTTCTGTTTACATTCGCTACCTATAAATAACGTGATCTCTGAGGTCATCTACAGTGTTTGTCAACATTAGGTTTACATAAGTCACATGATCTTTAATGCATCAGAATGTATTTCATTGATTAAAGACAAGCACATGAGGCCACATTTTCTATCACAGGCGAGGAATGGTTTCACTGAGGCTTCCTATGGGAAACTGGTTCATATATATTTTACAAATGGGAAAACAACGAAGATGCCAAAGTAGCCAGCAAGTTTGCTATGATTCGTACTCTATTCAAATTACCAGTATTCAGAGGTTTTATCCACTTGGCTCCAGGTAGGTCTTTCCGCTCAGGCTTTTCTTTCTTTTATTCAGTCTGGACGAGGATAAAAAATACAATTTTTGACTGTTAAATCCTTATTTATGCACCTAAGTACGAAAGAGTAATAATGAAGAATCTACACTCACGTCCAATAAATTAAGGATAATTCGGAGTCTAAAATAAAACTCTAAAATAAATATATCACCTTTAAAATCACTACACACATCTTCAAGAATCATATGCAAATTTCAGGAAGTAACCATGTCAGGACTTAGCATTCTGTGTGTATTCTTTGAGAACATGGTAATTCTGTAAAGGGTTCTTATCCTTACGTTCTAAGTCCTGAACTGGAACAGGGAGCGGAAGGTACGCTATGTTCTGATGTAACTGCTGGGCTGGAGAATAACTGCACGTGAAGGGATTTGAAATCCTCTTTTATTAATTCACTATTAATAACAAACCTCCCAATTTGGGAGAGATACAGAAAGTAAAAGACCGCACTTGGGTCTTAACGTAACAATCAAATAAATTTAAATAAATTAAAATATAACTTAAATTAAACTTTGCTTCGCAGAGCAATTCGCGGAAGTTGGCCTCTACCGAAAAGGGTGCGTAGCAAGGTATACTAAATACTACCGCACTTTAATTTATTTTACAATGCAATCACGTAGTAAGCACTATGGCTTATAAATTTAAACTGCTAGCTGGTCAGGCGAACGTTGAGCAGCGTGACCGTGATCTGAGGCAAAGCTCTCACACACCGAGAGGTTTCTACCTCTGCTTAAATAGTGCATGGCTGAACTTCAAAAATTAGCATAAGCTAAAAACGCGCGCTTCTTCTGACAGGAAGTTGAAGCAGAGAGGAGATAGAAAAGATTTAAATTAAAATAAACTTGGTTAGTTTAACTAAAACCTTACAACCAGATGACACCGATGGTACGTCACAATGACGAGAGTGTAAGAAAGTGATATATAAGGAATACAGGCAAAGAAACAAAATTGTTCGCAGGCGCTTTATGAGCATTTCAGTGCAATAACCGAATAGTTATGACACAAAGGACGCATTTGGATGATTTTTTACGTGGTAGAATTATCGGCCGTCTGGAATGTGGGCGTACCCAACTGGAAGTATCAGACGAACTTGGAATTGTTCAGAGTGTCATCTACAGGCTTTGGCAACAATTCCAAGATGATGGTAATGTAAGTAGACGTTACAGCACAGGTCGCCCCAGAGTTACAACGCCGAATGAGGACAGGTATTTGGCAGTTACTGCCAAAAGAAACAGGCGGAGCACAGCCTCAGACCTGTCTCGTCAGCTTTCTTCAGCCACTGGTACGACAATTTCAAGGCAGACCGTGTACAGACGCTTAGGGCAGATTGGTCTATATGCTCGTAGACCTGTCAGATGCGTTCCACTTACTGCAACTCACTGTCGCCTGCGGTTAGCCTGGAGTAGAGAGCATGCATTGTGGACACCGCAACAGTGGGCTTGTGTGATGTTTTCCGACGAGTCCAGGTTTAGCTTGCAGTCTGATTCTCACCGGACTTTCATATGGAGAGCTCCAGGTACCCGTTACCACCAAGAAAACATCACTGAACGACACCGTTACGGTGGTGCAGGAGTGCTTGTTTGGAGTGGAGTTATTCTGGGTTCCAGAATTGACCTGCATGTTCAAATTGGAACCATGACAAGCCAAATCTATCTGAACGTCATTCTGGAACAACATTACGTTTGTTTCGGGGCGCCATGAGGGCACAATTTGTGTTTATGGATGACAACGCCCCTCCTCACCGTGCAAACATCGTAAGCGAATGCCTTCAATCGGGGGATTCAATTGATTGATTTCAACTGAAGAAAATTTCTTCAATTGAAATATAATAATTACATAGAAAATAATTTATGTTTTCTACAACACCAAAAACGACTTTACCACCAGAGTCAGAAAACATGGATTTAAGCTTTACCAGAAAGAGGGGTACGTTAACAAAACCAGTTAAACTTTAAACGCCAACTTGTTTAAGGCAAATAACTTTAAAATTTTAAAAAAAAATTGACCTTAAGTGTCAACTTAACCCGAAATTAAACATTAAGCAAACAAGTTAAGATTAAGTGTTAACTAAACAAAAAAAAATTAAATGGTTAACCAAACTACCTTAAGGAAAAAGAAAAAAATAATTACTCAAGCAACTTAAATTCACAGTTAACCAAAACTGCCAAAAGTTAAATGGAAACAATTACTTTTCAACAAGGCAAAAAAAAATTAAGATCAACTAAAAATAAAAAAAGCGAATTAATAACTTTAAAGTCTGATAACAGAATTAAGATAAATCATTACAATTAAGATATTTTAATTCAGCAACTGAAGTATAGCTAAGTATGTATTACATAACAATAGCAGTATTAAAATTATGGTTTTTAATTTTATTATTAAATTTTACAATTTTCTTATTTTACAGAAACTGGAAGAATTTTACATAAACTAGAAGACCTCATAGCTTTCTCCTAGTAGACACGTTTATATAAGGCTATTCAGAAAGTAAGGAATGTTTTGGAATTAAAAAGAAACTAAGTACAAGAAAAAAAATTATTAAACACATCAGAAAAGCGACTAAAATTCTACTTTTCTACATAGTCACCAAATAAATTGAGGCACTTATCATAGCGGTGGACAAGCTTTGAAATTCCTTCGTCAAAGAATTCTGCCGCCTGCGATCTCAGCCACTCAGCGACGCGCACCCGCAGCTCCTTGTCGTCGTCAAAGCACTGTGTTGCTAGCCAGTTCTTCATTCTTGGAAACAAGTGAAAATCACTAGGTGCAAGATCGGCACTATAGGGCGGATGAGGTAAAACCTCCCATTTGAATGAATTAAGGAGTTCCTGAGTGCGGTTTCCCATGTGAGGTAGGGCATTGTCGTGCGAAAACAAAATTTTGGACGTTAACTTTCCTTGGCGCTTGTTTTGAACTGTTCTCCTAAGGTCGCACAAAGTTTCACAGTACCCCTCAGAGTTTATTGTGGCATCATGTTCGAGAAAATCGATCAGAAGCACAGCTTGCCTATCCCAAAACACAGTTCGCCATAATCTTCTTTGGTGACAAGGTTTGTATACATTTTCTTGGTCTTTTGGGGGAACTTGTGTGCCCTCACTGCATGGATTGTAATTCTGTCTCGCAATTCACATGTCTCACCCACGTCTCATCACCAGTTATGATTCCATATTCCAGATATCCAATAGTAATGAATTACCATGTCTGTTGTAGGCCTCCAGAACTGTCAAAGCTGCCCCCATTCGCTGACCTTTATGGTGGTCTGTAAGCAATTTCGGAACCCATCTTGTACAAAATTTGCGGTAGCCTAGCTTTTGTGTGACAATTTCAAGCAACAAGGTCCGTGAAACTTGTGGAAAACTAAGCGAAAGCTCCGTTATTGTGAAACGGCGATTTTCACGAATCTTTTCATCAACTTTAGCGACCGATTCGTTAGTCACAATGCTAGGGCGTCCACTCTTCTCTTCATCGTGAACGTTAGTTCGGCTATTTTTAAACTGAATGCACCATTTTCGGATTGAACATTCATTTATTACGTTGTTTCCGTACACTTCACACACTTGCCGAAACATTTCCATAGGTTTTAGGTTTTTTACCAACAAAAACCGTATCACAGACCTCACTTCACAACCGGCGGGATTTTCAATTGCAGCGCACATTTTAAATTTGAATATCGGAAAAACGGGCAACGTGAAAATGTTCCCATTGTGATGCCTGGACGTCGACTGAGATGCCGAGTATGCAGACACCGAAATATACGTGATCAGCGCGCACCTAGAGACATCAGACAGAAATGTTCCTTACTTTCTGAATAGCCCTCGATATATATATATATATATATAACGTTATTTTCCTTCTTCTGAGAAACCATTTATTAAATGTTTTTGAATGATGAAGGAATTCATTTTCCTATTTTATATTTTATTCCGAAATATTATATAAGCCCCATCGAATGTTGGCCGCGCAAGCAGTTACTTATGTAAATAATAATCTCGAAATGCGCTGTTTTTCCATCACTGCATAATAAGATCCACAAAAATGTCTAAAATGTAGTTATT
The DNA here is from genome assembly GCA_000611955.2 of Stegodyphus mimosarum. Lineage (NCBI taxonomy): Eukaryota > Metazoa > Arthropoda > Arachnida > Araneae > Eresidae > Stegodyphus > Stegodyphus mimosarum. Next base: position 106,434 of record KK112970.1, on the reverse strand, counting down.
AAAGACATATCGAAGTATTAATGCAAAAAACATTGTCTGAAATTGTAATCAGAGTTCCTTAACATTTTCTAATAGCTTTCTCAGGATCAGATAATTTAGAAATCATAAACAATTAATTGCATTAAAATTGAAGGATGCCCGTCGATAACATCGGGGACAAAAACGTCGCTGAAACAATGCAAGGCAAAAACGTCGTCCGATAAAAACAGAAAGCAAGGGGAAAAGTACAGCACGTCGTCATCGAAAATAAAGCAGCTCAAAAATTTCTCATTTAAAATCATCGTCGTCGAAAATATCGTGGTAAAAAATAAAGCACAAATAAATGATCGCATGACGATAGCATCTCAAAATTGCGTTTTCAGGTTTTAAAAATTTGCGTATTCGCATAATGATTTGTAAGATTTTTACTTTTATATTTCATACTTTTGAATTAACTAATAAATTTTTGCTGAAAGAATAATAAAAACAATCTTAAGCATTCAAAGTCTGAAATGAGTAGAAAAATAATGATTTCTCCTTGCCTACTTTCTCCCACGATGTTTTGTATGATGAGGTTTTCGCTTTGCGTTGTTTCACCTCGGTGTCTTCCCTAGTGAAGTTTTTGCTGCGATATTTTTGCCTGTAACCATATGAAAGCAATAAGTATCAATAAAAATGTACACCTGAATTTTTACGCAGGTGTCTCAAATTTTAAATTTTCCTTAAAGTTTTTATGATTAAAAGCAGATTTTTTTAAAAAAAACTCTAGTTTTCGTGATGTTCTGATTATTCAAGAAATGTGCATGCAAAGGTTTATTTCGTTATCACTTGACAATAAGAAAATTACCTGAAGAGAGAAGCTGAAATATTAATGCCTACAAAAACTCCATTTCTCCGCTTAAGATTTGTGACAATACCCTAAAATATGTCTAAATGGTCAAAATTTAGAAGTTTTTAGTCCAAAGGGATTTAGTCCCGAAGGACTATTACTTTCGTTTTGCGATTTTGCGTTGAATCACTCTGAATGCCCGTTTCACTTTTCAAATTGTTGCCACTAAATGTTATCGCTCTGCATTAAATTTTAAAAAATGAAAAATCTGCATAAATGTATGCATGTTTCTCGCATTGTGATAAAACCTAGAGCCATCGAATTTTGAATGACGTAATCCTACTGCGAATATGGGCATCTGGAAGCCCTAATTTTGAATTTGAAATTTGCTTTATTATCGATTTTATGTTTTGTAACATTTCAACGAATTTCTGATTAACAAACTAAATGATTTCAAAGCGAGCAATGGCAACACTGTACGGAAAAAAAAAAAAAAACATTTTTTTCTCCAGCGCACGAGAGTTACGGAAATTCTAAAGATATGTTCATTTTAAAATGATTTTGCGATATTGATTTTGAACTGAATTTTATGGTTTGAGTACGTAGTACATGATATTTAATAAAAAAAAGGGTAGCACACGAAACGTTAAAAAAACGCGCCTTTGGACGTAATTTAAAATCTGAAATCTTTCAGATTTTTTTTATTTATTTATTTATTTATTTATTTATTTTTTTTATATTTGTAACATTTCACTTGTAAACATTCCCTCGACAGCAAATAAACGAATTATATGCCATTAGTGATTCATGAAGCTTGTTATTGATATCATTAAGCCGCAATTAATTAATTGCAAGAATTCAATTTCGATATTTTTTATCTTTGAATACTTTTCTTTTTATGATGTCAACTAAAAAAAAGAATTTTTAATAATTTTGGTTATTAAAAATGATCTAATTCAGCGTTTCCCAAAATTTCAGCCTGGCGAACCACACGCGTGTAATAATGATTATTCGAGACCGAAATACATAGTGGTGCTCTAAAAATAAAACAGCTTAGAAAGTATCATTCAGTAAAGAAATACAGATGGCGTTTACGCATTTTTAGAACAATTTCAATAAAGCACTAAAAACATTTTGAGGAAAAAAACTTTAGATAACAGCTTATTACCTGAAATGAGAAATATCATCCGCAAATTTTAAATTTGTTCTTCTTTCAAAATGTCTCATGTAGACAAGCTGTGGATTGAAAGATACCTTTTTGCGCTTTCCAAATAGAAATATTTCTGTTCCATAATTAAACATTGTGAAATTCATAGCATTAAAATTTTTAAGTGCAAAATAAGCAACTTTATTAACCGCAAAGGAGAAAAGTCAGTCTTTAGTTCTACATGCAAAGCAGACTCCAAAGGAGTACCCTGAAAGAGTTCTAATGTTTCGTGAGTTTAAGTCGTTGGGGACAAGAGAAAAGCCGCCTACGGAAAAATCAATAAAGTCTTTAAATACATCTGGGACAACAATAAATAAAATAATAAACCAATATTTAAACTTTAAAAGCCTAAGAAACATAAGTTCACAAGCTTCCGCCGAGACGTGAGGCTCAGCGTAGAACAATTTGTAGAACCCTGTATGAAAACTGTTTAGCATAAGATAAATGGAAATGCATTGTGATCCTTGATTAATCATGGGTTTACCTAAATGATTGCAACAAAAAAAGGTCTAGTTACTACCGAAAAAGGAAATAAAAAAATGTACAATCCTAATTCAGTCAGTGCAAAGAGAGTTTCAGAATGGGTTTATAATTGTCACAGAATTCTCTTACAATCCGAAATTAAAAAAAAGAGTGGTGAACAATATTAAAAATCAACTCAACGTGCTATCAAGAGAACGTTTAATGCTCGATACTCACAAAAGAAATTCTGTTTTTTCGTCTCAGTGACTTTCAAAAAGTAAAACTTCATCAAGACAAAGCAACAAGTCATGCTTCGAAAAGTACCACTGCTTCCCTTGGAAAAATGAAGTCTGACACAGATATTGCATGCGTATTCCTGTGAAGTCCCTTGATGTTTCATGGATTGTTTTGCCTTTGGTCTCTTGAAAAGATCTCTTTCTAAACGCAAACCTACCACGATTGGGGGACTCTGGAAAGTAGAAGAAGAGGAATGGAAATCAATACTCCTGGAATTTTTACGAATGTCCATGGAAATCACGGTGCGGACTTACAGTTCAGAAATGAAGCTATCGGACTGAATATTTAAAAAGTACTCTTTACATTTTAAACGACACCGCAATCGTTCTGAATATGTGTAAACACCTCTGCAGAGAAATTACTGAAGTATTAAAGTTATAACAATTAAGCATAAACATGTTAATACAATGTAGTTCTTTGAGTAATGTTTCCTCTTTCAATAGATGTTCTAACATTTCTTCTAAAGGCAATCACCGATGTTGATACTTTTTATTACACTCACAACATAGTAATTTTCTTGACGCCATCAAGAAAGAAAAACTATTTAACGAATTACCACAAAGCCACATTACGAAAGTTCAATCATAAAACTAATGGTGGTTTTAGATTATGTAAAATTTAACCTTAGTTTGGTTTGGTACAGTATGTAGCCTTAATACAAAAACAGCGTTCTGATAAAGTTTTTTCTGTTTCGTTCTGTTTCACAGTATGAAGCATTAATGTATTTATGTATTTATGTATGTCCTTCTTGTATAAAGTGACCCTTTTTTCCCTTGTGAACTTCACTAAAATGAGTGTCCCTTTTAATCAGCGACATCTTAGAATCGTAAGTGTTTTCAAATTTTTAATTATTTCTAAATAATAAACTCTCATATTACTAAATTAAACAGGCATGCTATTATTGTTAAATCAAGCCATTATTAAAAAGTATTTGCTACTTGTGTTTCAACATTTTTAATGAATAAATTCTCTTCAGCGTTGGTGGAATCGAAATTAAAAAGCACATTTTAGAATCGAAGAAATGTGGTACGTGCCTTTTAATTAATCCTAGAGTATAAATATGCGCCTACCACTTTTATTTTTCCTTATTTGCAATAGTCTATCTGCACTTGAATAAAAAACATATTATTCAGCTTTTAATATGAATTTAACAAACTTCAACTATTTAAATAATAATTAAATCGGACAAAAAGACAGATCAAATATTTGTGACATATATTTATTTACACTTTGTAATTTCAACAAATATTTACAACAAAATTAACGATTTAATATAGATATAATTTCTTTATCCATATATAAGTATATAGATTTAAATATATAATAATTTATGATTATGATATCACTACAACCGACGAATATATATATATATATGTATTTGTGACGCAGAAATACACAAAACTTCAGGAACCGAAATATCAGCTTTTTCAAGAGAATTTTAGTTTCATTAGTATTCAAGAGTTCAATAAATCTCCATACACCAAGTATGCATTTGATAAATATTAAGAAGTTAAATATTGCTAAAACATAGGTTGAAATAACGAAACTAAAATAAACTGTTACCTATTTAGTATGAAACTGTTTTACTCCTTTAATATGAAATATTAAAAATTCTCTTTTAATGAAAAACTTTTACTCTATTCTTTTAATGTGTAAAATCAGGAAATATTACAAGAGTAGAATGTTTAAAAGAAGTTACTTTATTTGCAAAAACAAAATTAAAATATGAAGTTACTTTGCTTTCAAAGTAACTTCATATTTTAATATGAAGTATATATATATATATGTCAAGATGGTTATAAAAGTCTTACTTTAATGAAGTATTAATTTTCAGAACATTCTGTAGAAAACAATTTTCCTTTTTTGCTATATTACAATATTTTTAAATTCGCAAGATTTCAGGTCAGTGTGTTTTATAAATTTGTCGGCTGAAATAATAGTTCTCAATTTGTTGAGAAAAATCACCCGAGAAATCATTAAAAATATCTGAAGCGGACACCCCATGACTTCCTTGTACGGCCTATTAAATTACACACATTTTTGCTGCACTTCATTTAAACTTATTTCCTCAAATTTCATTATAGATATATTTCTGATTCAATTAATTCAGTTCTCACTTCGGCAAGGCAAAAAAAATGTATAAAAGCTCAAAACATCTTCATTAAAAATTTTAAAATATAGAAAAACATAAAACCCAAATACAATTAAAACAGAATATTTTTTTACAATTAAAATTAGAGCAAGGCATAAAACCTTAACGGGGAACATAAGTATAACATAATTCCTTCACTTTTAAAGCAAAACATGGGCAATTTAACAATGTATAAGAATAAAAAAAATAAGCTCACCAAGCTGAGTTATAGAGTATATATATATATATACTTTTAGCGCGGTCGACTTGAACCAAAAAGGAAGATGCACAACTACATGTTATAGCAGTCTTACATACAAAATTTCGACGTTCTGAGGCTACTCGTTTTGAGTTATGCGAGACACATACATACGTATGTAGAGACATCACAAAAAATTCCTTCTGAATTCATTTTAAGTCTATTTTATAAACAGTTTTGGGAAAAAAGTCCTTCATTCTGTACTTACACAGAGATATCATGCAAAAATATCTTTAAATTGCATTCGAAGCGGTCAAAATGGATATTTTCGTTGAAATATGATACCCAAAATATTTGGTGATTACAATACTTCCTTTACTTCGTATAAGGAAATAAAAATTACACAATAAGAAACTTAAATTAAATTAGCGTTAGAAAAAAACATAAAATTTCATATCGTCAAAAGTAGATCAAAATAATATATGTAAGAGAAAACTGGTTATGCTATTATTTTTAAAAGATTATTTGGCAATCTATGAATTTTCTTCAAGAACGGTTGCGGTTGTAATTCATGGAGAAATAATAGATAGCATCTGTTATTACTGGATAATGTGAACAGAATCTATAATTTTATACATATATTTTAAATTGAGAATAATTGTCTTACTTCTTAAAGCCTTTTGGGTTCATTAACAACTTCGAAGATACTGTCATGAATAAAAATACATTCCTCGTTTGTTATTTAAACATAGAATTTATGAAAATAACACTTATGTCACTTATTTTCCTAAATATGGAACGTTAAATATGATACGGGCAGAAGGTTAAAGGAATGAATCTATTGGAGAAATTTCTTCCGTATATTGTACTATGTAACCGGATACCAAATGAGTACTAACATAACCAAAGAAGATGTTTCATAGGATTATTTACGCACAAATCTCTGAAAGAATATTGGTAGCAGAAAAGAAAAATGACTACTCTTAAATCCCCAGTTTGGGTAAGAGATAAAAACCAGAAGTTAGAGGGAACGAAAACAAGATTAAAACTTAGTATTTTTGTCAATAAGTAAGATACAAACAAAAATAATCTTCTTTTAGTAGTAATAAAGTTGATGGTTATTAACATAGTTCACAATACTGCTTTGAATGCGGAAGTTGTTGCTGAAATTAACAAAATACAGTGTTAATCTTCTAAAACAACAAAACCTGATACGTTAAATTCATCGTGATACCCAGTGATATCGCTCGTCATATGCTATAATTACTGTATTACTTACATTAATTTATATTCGGAGTTTTGGTTTTTATACATATAGAGAAATAATTAGTATATACTTTTTACTTCCTTGTACGAAGTATAGGATGTATCGTTATTGCGAAAAACTTCGGGTATTATATTTCAACAAAATATCCATTTTGACAGTTCCCGAATCCATTTGAACGATTTTTTTTGCATGACATCTGTATGTACGGGCAGACTAAAGGACTCTTTTTTCCAAAACGGATCGTAAAATGAATTCAAAACGGATTTTTTATAACGTACACACACACATATATATATATATATATACACACACATACATATATATATACACATACTTAACTCAAAATCAATTAGTCGTAGAACGTTCAAATATTTTGTATATGGGTCTGGTCTAATATATAGCGGTATATTACAATCGACAGAATGAAACGTATATAATATATATCATACATACCCACCCCCTTTTCCGGCTTAATAGTCCGTATCCGAAATTTCTTTTTGTTATCGTGTGTCGTTATACTTCCAATTACAGAAGTGTTTTAAATGGCGAAAATATTCATGTTTTATTAAGTCAAATTTTAAAAGAGAATAACGTTCAATAAGTAACGAAATCTAACTTATAATGTGATCTGCCGGTTCCTATACTTATGTATGGGAAAGTTTAATACTCGTTATGAAAAATTAAAATTGTAGGACGCTTGACTCCCATTCGCGAAAAATTGATCGGGTATTTAATTTCAAAATTTTTAATTTTAGATGTCATTTTCAACTTGCCTCAAGGGATCGGTGCGCCAAAGTTTGTGCATCAAAAATTGTGTATAATTTAATAAGCCGTGCAAGGATATCGTGGTATCCACAGCAGGTTTTTATAATAAATACAAAGTGTTGACAGGGAATTGAGGCCACTTTAGTAGATCCTCTTCAACAGAAAATCAGAGAGTGATAAAAAATTGGTGAAAACTTTCACAATAGGCAATAGAAGAGCAATCAGAATGTAAATTTTTTAAAATTTTTTAATATTTGTATAGATTAGTACAATTATCCTTGAATACATTGATTGTATATTGATTTGTTGGTTAGTTATCGATGTTGTGTGCGGTACCAAAAGCGATATTCTCGAACTGTGAAAGAAGGTAATAGAACCAAAATAGCACAATGAGGCATCCTCTAAAAGTTGAATTACCTTGAATGTAATATGGACCATAACAGCACCATTTAACAACAAACTACATAAAAGTGTGACATGCGTAATGAATTCCCACCGAAAGAGATCATCCTGTGCACGCATTTGAGGCTTGTACAGCAGTATGTATATCAAGTGTTTACAAAAATTTCTACAGCAAAATTCCCAGAGAAACTCATGATTCATTAAACAACCTTTGGCGTTTAGCAGTGTCTTTCTATGGAAATCCTTTTTCAGAAACCTTGGGGGGATTGATAAGTGTCGTAAAAGACATACCCTAGCATTTTAAATGAAAACAAGCATCTTTTACCTGATGTATACGAGATATTATTTTCATTTTTGTCATCCTTCAGCATTTCATTTTTCTGGCATTTGATCAATAATTACTATCTAAACCTTTCACAATATTAATAAGACTGCAGTTTTCAATTTAACAACGACAAGTTATGCGCCTGTTGCTGAAATTTAAAACAATAATATACCAAGTAGAAAATGTATGACTTAATATATTAAATTTTTAAAAAAGGTATTACTCTGAATATTTTCAGTTCTGGGTCAAAGTAAAGACCGCTGTATCTTAATGCATACTGTGATTGTTGTATAAATAATTAATACACAATAAAAGGACATCTTAAGTTAATATTTAATTAGTCTAAAGCAAAGTGGTTTGCATATAAATTGCAAACATAACTTGTTATTAGGATGTTTTATATTCAATTACTAAAATTCTTAACATCTGTCATTGTTGTTGTTGTTGTTGTTGTTACTAATCTCGTTTGTCTGAATCAAATCAAGCTCACGAAATTCATCGTGGCAAGGAGTCAAGACTGCGCCTGTCTTTGACAAGAGCCTTGGGCACCATATAGGTGACAGTACGACTCTACTCAATTCGGCCCCCACATTTAAAGGAGGCGACCCCGGGGAGACTGGTCGAAGTGTCTCCCACCCTTCTTCCCCTAACACCAACCCCTCTCTCACCGCGTATTTAGAGTGCTCCAATGCCGCACAGACACTGTGCATTTACAAACATTCATGCCTTCTCAGGGATTCGAACCTGGGTCCTTTGGTACAGCAGTTGGCATAGCTAACGACTATCCCATTTGGGAGGCCCAAGATTTGTATAGTTCCTGAATAAGATGTAAAATACAGCACTATGAAAAACAAATTTTTATTTATTGGCAATTCTGCTTTATTAAAAGTTCAGTTTTAAATTGCTTTGAACGCACGCTAACGAGATGTCTACTATTTTTTTTTAATTTCAGAAGCAAAACATTGACTGCAATATCTATCATTATTAATTTAATAAAAGGTTATCATTGTGTTTCGAGAATTCCACACCTTCTTCAATAACAATATGAAGGCATTTTCTTCAATGCATATTGTAAAAACAAATTTAAAGTACGTATTATGTTCGTACTGGAAATTATAATGCATCTGACTTTAATCTGATTCAAACAGCACTGTCATATTTCATATTACTCAAGTACGACGTCTGTTACCCAAAGTACGCGGACAAAGATTACTATTCAGAATCCGGATCATTACACCGTTAGGTGTCGGTTTCCTTTCCTAACAGCTTTTCGCTTTCTTATTCTGCACGCCATTTTCAAATATGCGCTAGATCTCAGAAATCACTTTCTGAAGCCTGTTGTAAGATGTATGTGAGGATGTGACATCTTTTACTTCCTGGGAAAAAAAAGTCCAAGCTCTTAGTCCTTCCGGAATTTGGGATGTATGGAAGATGGTCTAATAAAGCAAGGGTTCCCAACGGAGTCGATATTGGCCCCTCGGAGTTGATGAAATTTGAAAGGGACTCAATGATGAGCAAATGGTAGACTGGGAGTCGATAGCCGAATGTGCACTTGCAATTGACTGGCATAGTCAAATTTCATTGATTACAAAAAACTTACTAATAAAGCTGATAGTTAATTGTTCATCGATATAAAGCCAGTCGTACAAAGTCAAATCTTGTCCAAAAACAAAGGTACACAAAGTTTTGTAATTTAAAAGTCATTCTAGAGGAAAATCCCGAAATAAAATTTATTACCGAACTAGCATTATTGACTTTTTCCTGTTCTTACCTGATAAAAATAGGCTTTAGTCAAGTCAATAATTTACTGCGCGAAACAAGAAAAAAGTTGAATATTTTTGAACGAAATGCGTTAAGAATTAAGTTAAGCAATTTTATGCGAAATGTTAAAAAATATCTCATTAGTACAACACACGGAGCTTTCGCCTTAGTTATAATCGAACTTTTGTACAATTAAAATCTTTAATTTTGTTTCTGAAAACTTGTGTAAGGTACAAATCTTCCTCCTTTCCACATGCCGTCGGGGTGTAATCAGAAGCATACTCAATGCATATTCGAGAGGGCCAGGGTTCGAGTCCCGGCAAGGGCATTGAATGTTTTTTGTGTCTTCTGCTTCAAAACAACCTCATTACCTTACATTTGTTTATATTTTTTAAATTAATAATAATAATAATAATAATAATAATATAAAAGATAGTAAAAAATGTATCTAATAAACCATTTTTTTAAGATTTGTTAATTTTCTTAGTCTAATTGTTATTTTTCACTTATTTATGTGTAGTTATTTGTATTAGAAGTTTGTTCTATGCTGTATCGTATAGAAATGGGAGAAAATCTAATGTGTCGAATGGTAGAGAAAAACGTAAATGGGTCGAAGAAGAAAATGATTTTTTTTTTAAGTGGTCGATGCAAATCACAAAGTCACAGAATAGCCAGAGCAATATTGCCAATCCGTGAGCATTCAGAACAACCCTTATAATAAGGATCTGAAAGGAAGTTTTTAGTCCGCAAAGGGTAAAACACTCATTTACAAAGAATGAGCGTAATAAACCAA
>KK112970.1:65088-88195 GCA_000611955.2 Stegodyphus mimosarum | reverse complement strand
ATATATATATATATATATATATATATATATATATATACATATGCACATGCAAAGATTGTATAGAATATTGGAAGGACCTTAAAAATCAATTTTGTCTCAGCTCATGAGGAAGTAGAAGCTGGAAAAGTATTAAACGTTTTTTAGCCCAAAGGGGCGTTATCCCAGAAGGATCATTAGTCTCGAAAAGTCATGTTACTTCGAATCACTATAAACGGCTGTATCAGTTTTCACATTGTTGCCACCAAATACTATCGCCCTGTTTTATATTTAAAGAAATTAAATAATAAAAATGTATGCATGTTATGTATGTTTCTCTGTTGAAAAATAACGACGCCTAGAGCAATCAAATTTTGAATAACATAGTCCTGAACCCGAATATGGGCACCTGGAAGGCCAAATTTGGAATTGCGAATTTGTTTTATTGTCTATTTCATATTTTGTAAAACTTTAACGAATTTTTGATAAACAAATTCAATGATTTTAAAGCAAGCAATGGCAACACTTACGGGAAAAGACATTTTTATATCCAGCTCGCGAGACTGTATATCGGAAATTCTATATGCTGTTTTTAAATATTTTTACCTCAAAGGGACGTTAGCTCAAATACCAATAATTATTATTCACACGTATTTTAATAAGTAATAACAGTACCTATTTTCCACAATAACTTGAGGAATGGTATGGCATATCTGAAATGTCTAAATAACGTTGTTGTGGAAAAGTACAAAAGGTAAGGAATTTGTTATAAGTTATTCCAAGGATTTTACATATACCAAGCATTCTTTTTATTTGAAATCTTTTGTACTCCAAAAGTTAGGGTTTAATCTTAATTTATGCGTGGAAAGATACAAGATGGCGCTGTTACCATTGAAATCGAAATAAGTTTCTAGCAGCTGGCAGTTAGTTGCTCAGCCAAAGTAGATGTTATAATAGTTCCGTTACAGAGTTTGACTTACAGAGCTTGAGGATAAACTAACGTCATACTCCTAACAAACGTTAAGCGACTAATCGCTTTGTCTGAAATTAACTACAGAGTCTTGAAAAGGTTTAAAACAAACCCTTTCATTTAAACCGGATTTTGAACACAAAATGCATATATCAGCCACCGCTTAAGGCGGTTCAACTTAAAATAACAGAGAAAATGAACGGAACACCGGAACTCCTCCTTAAAATGACAGTTAAATTCAAAATTTATAAGGTAAGCTAGTAGGCAAGACCGCACAATTTACTCTAAGTTGAGTCATGAATTCAACCGGTGTAGTAATTTAAATGACGGCAGCTATAACGCTAATCCGAATAGTTACTATCTTATCGCAGATGGCAAAACTGAGTAATGTGGCATTAAAAAGTAGAAACAAGCTCTAATCAAAAACCTCGGCTTAAATACTCTCTAACTCATTTACATTGCTGGTGAGGAAACGGAATGGAGAATTAACAGTAAAGGCTGAAATTAAAAATGACTGATTAAGGCAAAATAATAGTAAATCTACACCTTTTTCAGTTTAGATTTTGTCAATGTATATATCACATATTCCTTTTCAACTCAGGGTATTATTTTATGATCAGGAATACAGTTTTATCGGTACTTTGGGATTATCCTGTTGACTTGTAAACGCGCGGTAAAATGCGCAAATCCTTTGGCGCCATCGTAATGAAAAGCAATTTCCAAAATAAACATTTTAACACATTAAGTTTATCAAATAATAATAATAACAAAAACTGTAAGTATAATAGTACGTAATGAAAACGTGTATAGTAAAAAAATCAAAACAAAGTAAAAAACATGTATTTTTTTTAATAATTGCACATCGAATTATTCTTGAATCTAACCATATACAGGATGATTCGCTACCAGACCGACAAACTTGCTAGGTGTGTAGGGGATACAGACACGACTCGAAATCCCATACAAATGCAGTAGTTGCGAGCTGTGATGCAAAGAAGCAGAGGAAAAGAACAGAAACAGCAACACATTAATGGAACAGTAAACATTTTATTGAAAGGTTATACTACAACTCGTGTTGGAAATGACGGCCGGAAGTCGTCTTGAAAGCGGCATGGAATTCCTTACGTTCTGGAAGAGTTCTAGCATCTACACAAATTCGAGCGACGAGATCCTGAACTGAAGGAACGGGCATCTCGTACACCAAACTCTTCATGTGATCCGAGAAGAAGAAGAAGTCCATGCATGATAGGTCCGGTGATGTGGCAGGTCAATGAATCGGGCCACCACACCTATCCACCACTTTCCAAAGGTTACGTCGAGGTGTCGGCGGACTTCAGTCGTGTAATGGAGAGGTCATGCTGGTACCACACGGATCGACACCGGACCTATCATACATGGACTTCTTCTGGGGTTACGTAAACAGTTTGCTGTACCAGACGCCTGTTCCTTCAGTTACCCTTACCTTGTCGCTTTAATATCTGTACCTGCCGGGAGGATGCATAATAAGCCACAAATCTTCCAGAATGTAAGGAATTACATGCACCGCCACTTTCAGGCCTGCCAGACGACTTCTGGTCGTAATTTCGAACACCTATTGTAGTACAACCTTTCAATAAAACGTTTTCTGTCCCATTAATGTGTTGCGTTTATGTTCTTTTTCTCTACTTCCTTGCACCATAGCTCGCAACTACGGCATTTGAGACCTTGCATTTCTATGTGATTCCAAGTCTCTCTGTACCCACTACACACCCTGCAAATTTGTCGGTCTGGTAGCGTCTCACCCTGTATATTATTATAAATCATTTCGGCAGGCAAAAATCCTTAACAGTTTTTAAAGCGCAAACAAACAAATTATTATCCTTGTGCGTGTTCAGCCACAAAAATATGATTAAATACGAATCCAAGTGTTTTCGAGTAGTTCCGCGGTGTTCCTTGTTTCTCCATTTTGCCAAATCCCATAATTGTTTTATATTTTGTGTATGTGTACTAGTTTTAGGATCCACAAAATTATATCGGTGATTCACTTTAAAGTGTTGGAATCCTTCTGCTTCCAATTCATCAGTTTTGTAACTTTTTCACGAATCTGAGAAAATTGCAGTTCCTTCTGCAATGTTGTTCCGAATTTCAGCCATCAGAGTTACTGCATTTCGATAGGGAACCTTTAGTGTGAAACACTCGTTGGTCTCTCTGCAGAGTCCTCCAAATATCCATTCTTCTGGAAGAAAAGGACGGACTTTTGGCGCTTTGTAAAAAGGCTCTCGTCTATCTCTACGGTGTCTGCCGAAAACATCGCAGCAGAAACATCGCGGACGTAAACGTCGCGGAGAAAACAACGCAAGGCAAAAACGTCGCGATACAAAACATCGCGGGAGAAAATAAAGCAAAAAGAAAACATCGCAGTCCTAAAACATCATGGTACAAAACATCGTCGTCGAAAATAAAGCTGTTCAAAAACTTCGCAGTTTAAGAACATTGTCGTCGAAAATATCATGGTAAAAAATAAAGCTCCTACAAATCATCGCATGAAGATAACATCGCGCACATGAGTTTTCGAGGCTTTAATAATTGTAAATGGATATTCGGATAGTGATTTGTGAGCGCAAGATGGAAAGGAGGATAATTTTTACTTTTATACTTTTTATTAACTATTAAATATTTCCTGAAAATCTAAAATGGAAACTTAAGCTTAGAAAATTAATGCAACTTATTGCACTTAATAGAATTTTAAACTGATGTAGTCAACTAACGAAGGTCATTAATAAATTTTTTTATAAACTTTTGCTGATAATTTTTCATGAAAAGTATAATCTAAAAAAGATTAGGAAAAGGAAGTTACTGCATGGCCTTATCTATAAAAAATGATAAGTTAATTATGAGATTATTTTCCTCACTTTTGTTAATCCAATACTCTTATACTGAAAATTATTTCTTGTTTTTCTTTTAAAAATTTATTAGGTAATAAAAAATATGAAAGTAAAAATTATCCTTCTTTCTATCTTGCGCTCACAAATCATTATGCGAATATCCATTTACAATTATTAAAGCCTGAAAAACGCATGTGGGCGATGTTATCCTCACGAGATAATTTGTAAATACTTTATTTCTTACCACGATATTTTCGAAAACGATGTTTTTAAACTGCGAAGTTTTTGAACAGCTTTATTTTCGACCGCGATATTTTGTACCACGATGTCTTTTTCTCTTTGCTTTATTTTCTCTCACGATGTTTTGTACCCCGACGTTTTCGCCTTGCGTTGTTTTCTCCGGTACGTTTTCGTCCGCGACGTCTTTGCTGCGGTGTTTTAGGCTGTAATCATCTCTACAATTTTGTTCGAACCTTCTATTTGCTTCGAATCACGTTGTAGAGGACTGACGAGTGCACACTTCCTTCATATAATTATTCTAATTAACAAGTGTCTTTCCTGTTAAATCCAGCTGTTTTTCTTCCCGTTCAATTGATGTTAATTCTTGCAACCAGCAGTAAATACACCGGACGGCAGTCAGAAACGGGAGTTTTGAGCCCTCCAACCACATGCCTTATCAAATAGCTACTCATTTATCCCACCCCTTTACATTGTATCGCCATTGCTTATCACTTTGGATATACAGCGCCATATCGTGGCCATTAATGCATATTTCCTTAGAAGAAATGATTCCATACTGTTGAAAATATGCCACTGCATTCTCTCCGGTGCTAGGCAAAACCCAAATTCGAATCATTTTGCAGTGGAGTAAAAAAAAATATATAAAAAAATCTAAAAGGTTTCAGATTTTAAATTACGTCCAAAGGGGCGTTTTTTAAACATTTTGTATGTTACTTTTATTTATTGAATATCATGTTCTTCGCATTTAAACCATAAAATTCAATTAAAGAACAATATCGCAAAATAATTTCAAACTGAGCATATCTTTAGAATTTCCTACACACAGTCTCACGCGCTGCAGATAAAAATGTTTTTTTCTGTACAACGTTGCCATTGCTCGCTTTGAAATCCTTGAGTTTGTTAATCAAAAATTCGTTAAAGTTTTACAAAATATGAAATCGTTGATAAAACAAATTCCAAATTTCAAATTTGGGCTTCCAGATGCCTATATTCGCAGCAGGATTACGGCATTCAAAATTCGATGGCTTTAGGTACCGTCGTTTTATAACAATGCGAGAAACATACATACATTTATGCATCTTCATTATTTAATTTCTTTAGATATAATACAGGGCTGCAATATTTTGTGGCAACAGTTTGAAAAGTTATACAGACTTTTAATGTTTCCGACGCAAAATCGCAAAACGAAAACAATAGTCCTTCAGGGACAAAGCCCCTTTGGACTAAAAAGTATATTTCAACACGCTAAAGAAAACTAAGTCGCGGAGTCAAGGATTACACAGTTCTCATTTGCGGTTATTGGCGCAGAATCTACCGTTTGGCGATAATATCGGGTTTGGAGAAAATGGTCGATGGGATAATCCCAAAGTACCGTTTTATCCCTTATTGTCCGATTCTGATGTTAACACAGAACGGAATTTAGAAACATTTCATAGAGGTAAATAACCCAGTTTTGTTAAATTACTGGATCCCTTTTCCCACTGCTTATTAAATATTACTTTACATTTTCTTCACTCGATAGCTGAAGTGATATTGACTTTTTCAGTCTTCACAAGATTTAAAACTGAGACTACTTTAACGTTACATTTAATTAATATCTTAAGAATTTTTTATTCCTTTATTCATTTTAACATCTCTGTCACTTATATTATCAATAGAAGAAGACCGCTATTCGCCGCAGCACAAGAGAAAATAGAAATCGTTGCATTTATTTATAAAAGAAAAGCACTATGTTACTTCGTTATTATGCACGCTGGTGTCTTTGTTGGTTGGTGCGCGGCAAACATTTTATTCATTCTTTTCTACTTCAACCTCAGGAGTAAAGATCTATACACAGGAAAAAAAGAATTTAGTAATAAGGAAAGTGCATCACCCGGCCTTTCATCTTAATCTTTTGCCCCCTTTCTGCTCTACCTGTGCATGAAAAATGTTTCTCACTGTTATGTTCGAATAACGTTGTGTAACTTTACGTGGGACTATGAAATGATGAGATGAGAATGATGAAAGGATCTTGTTGCTTGTTTGTTTGTCCTGATGTTTCTTCTTTCTATTTCTTTGCATGAATGTAATGATTTGAATAGTATCTGCAATAACTTATAAACACTATCTTTTTATTTAATAATGAGCATTTAGTTTCAGAAAGCTATGTTCAATCGAAGGCAGATGTGTGATTTATAATTTAAGATGATATTTGTAATGAATTGCTTAAATAAAAATTTATGCTAATAACAAAATTTAAAAAAAAAACTATAAAACTTGATTATTTAAATTATTCATAATAAATACTCTAACTACTCATTACTAGTTTTACCTTATTTATTACTAGTCTTATATTATCACTGAATAATGCCGGGATAGAACAAGATAGGGAATAACGGGATAGATTTTTAAACGAAGAACTTTTTTATATTTATTTATTAGTCCAAAGAAGCAATTTGCCCAGAAGGACTATTAATATCGTTTTGACATTTTGCATTAATTCACTAATTGTTTCTCTTTTCAAACTGTCGGCACCAAATATTATTGCCCTGTATTACATTTAAAGAAATTAAATAATGAAGAATCTGCTTAAATGTACGTTTGTTTCTCGCATTGTGGTAAAACAACGGTACCTAGAACCATCAAACTTTGAATAGTGAACATTTCCACCCGAATATGGACATCTGGAAGCCCAAATTTGAAATTTGGAATTTGTTTTATTATCGATTTCATATTTTGTAAAACTTTAACGAGTTTTTGACTTAATTTCTCAAGTAATTCTTCAATTTAAATTCTCAAGGATTTCAAAGCGAGAAATGGCAATGTTGTACAAAACATTTTTATCTCCAGCTCGCGAGTCTGTGCATCGGTAATTCTAAAGATGCGCTCATTTTAAAACTATGTATTATGCGCTATTGCTCTTGAACTGAGTTTTACGGCTTAGGTGCGAACATGATATTTTATAAATAAGGGTAACCAAAAATTGTTAAAAAAAAGTCCCTTTGGAAGTAATTTAAAATTTGAATCTTTCAGATTTTTAGTCCAAAGAGATTTAGTCCCGAAGGACTATTACTTTCGTTTTGCGATTTTGCGTCGATTCACTCTGAATGCCCGTTTCACTTTTCAAATTGTTGCCACTAAATGTTATCGCTCTGCATTAAATTTTAAAAAATGAAAAAGCTGCATAAATGTATGCATGTTTCTCGCATTGTGATAAAACCTAGAGCCATCGAATTTTGAATGACTTGATCCTACTGCGAATATGGGCATCTGGAAGCCCTAATTTTGAATTTGAAATTTGCTTTATTATCGATTTTATGTTTTGTAACATTTCAACGAATTTCTGATTAACAAACTAAATGATTTCAAAGCGAGCAATGGCAACACTGTACGGAAAAAAAAAACATTTTTATCTCCAGCGCGCGAGACTTACGGAAATTCTAAAGATATGTTCATTTTAAAATGATTTTGCGATATTGATTTTGAACTGAATTTTATGGTTTGAGTACGTAGTACATGATATTTAATAAAAAAAGGTAGCACACGAAACGTTAAAAAAACGCGCCTTTGGACGTAATTTAAAATCTGAAATCTTTCAGATTTTTTTTTCTTTTTTATTCTTTTTTATTTTTTTATTAGTCCAAATGGATATTAACTCAGAAGGACTAATTAGTTTGGAAAGGACATTTTGCGTTGAAATACTAAAAGCGTTGAATCACTTTTCAGATTGTTGCCACCAAATATTATCAATTTATTTTCACCTAGATAAATTATTTAAATCACAGAGCTACTAACAATGAGGGGTTTTTAAGTCAACCTCATATATGACATTTCGATGCTATCACTTTATCATTCCTTCAAAATCTATTAATGTCCTAATATAATTCGGATAAAGGAGCCTCATGATTTTACTTTTAGTGAATATAACCAAAAATATTGCCATAATTTGTTTTTTAATGTTGGAGATGAGAAAAATGAGCAGTGCCCTTGCCGGGATTCGAACTCTGGATCTCCCGAATAAGCTTCAAATGTGCTTCTTATTACACCATAAAGGCTTTATAATAGAGAAATTAAGCAGTTAAATTAAACTGCTTAATAAAAATAATAATTCTATCAAATAATAAATTTACCTAATGAATCCCGATACATACGTATACGACTCATGCCTTGTATTCAGCAATAACGGAAGCTTATTTTTTTTATTTTTTGTTTTATTTATTTTTCCTTTTTTTATGTGGAAATGTTAGGAATCCATCTTCTACGCTGTGCGAAATATATTTAGAAAAGGAGAAATGTTCCATTTCCTGCATAAAGCCATCTTCAGATTCAGGAAATTGAATCTGATTGTTGACTATCCCGTCTATTCAAATTCCTAGATATCCTCATGTCCAAAGAGGGTATTTTTGCCACGCATAGACATGCTATCCAAGTTTTAAAGAGCAGGAGAGAGGAAAGAAACATGATCTTTCATCTCAATGTGTACTTTAGCTTTCAGCAGATTTTGGACTTTGAAGCCTCTTTGAAGTACTGAAGCTAAAAAAAAATCAGTCACAAAGATATGACATTGGGCTGTAAAGAGAGAATCTTCTGATGGAAAGAATTCTATCTGGCGTTCGATAATCGATATAATATCTTTACATCCATCACTTGTTCCATAGTTCAATCATTTATAAAATGAGGTGTCATTTTATCATGTATTACAATAAAGGTAAATGTATATCAAAGTATTACGGATATTATGTGATACCAGTGGATCATATTAATTGATGGCAGATGTTATTCTTTTACTCGTTTATTCACATTCTTCAAAAGTAGTAGCCCATATTCTCTCTCCCGGTTTTAACAGAAGGCTAAATTTTATATTTTTTTCAACTGTCTGATAACAATATTGTTGCTTGCGTACGGGTTCGTAGAGGGATTGAATGCCCAAAGGTTACTAAAATTTATTTTTATTGCAAGAAATAAAACCAAAATGATGAAATTTTCCTCGGAGATATTCGTACAATGTCACAATATCTCACAGTAGTTATATTTTAAACTACTAATTACTACTTCAAATTGAATAGAACTCAATTTGAAACACAGAAAAAGCTAATCCGATCTCACTGCGAATTCGCTACGATCAATAACAGCACTAAGTAAACAACTGCAGTTCACTTAAAACAACTGAACTGAGATGTTTCTCTCCAGTTTTGTAAAGCTTTTTAATCACGAACAAGAACATTCTGGTATTTTCCCGATTTTTCTGGACAGTGAAAGAGTACGATTAAGAGATATCTATTTATTAAATGCACGTGCTCCTGTATTTTAACTTTTCCGGAGTAGCTATCTCTTCAAATAAGTCTCGTGCTGCATTGCACGGGGATAAAAACAATTTTAATCATAATTCTACTAAAAATACCAAATTAAATACAAATTCAGTTACAAGATGCTTAGAAGAAAATAGTAACTGAAGAAGTCATTTATAAACGTACATTTTTGTATTTAAATTAGAATACATGGTGATAGATCTAGTTACAGATATTTAATAAATAGATCTATTTATATCTTATTATATAATAATGATAGACCCATTTGTAAAATATTTCAGCTATGTGTATTGAGAAACCTTAAAGTAGTATTAATACATTTTCTTCAGTTATATTCTTGCTTATTGACGAAAATCTCTTAAACTTTTATTTCTTAAAATTTGTTTTTTCTAGCATTAAGTTTAATTCCCAAAATTTGTTAATATATGAAACCAAATAATTTTATATATTGTATATTTTAGGCGGATTGTGGGATCCATTTAAGAAAAAAAACCCAAGAATCTGTTGCTTCCATATTTCAGCTTAACAACTTACTGGTTGTGATGGTACCTCAACAGATTTGGTGTAATCGTACCACAGTGATTTAGGACTTTTTCAGCTGGCTTTGAATAGTTGTATGATACATTTACAGACGTCTCTGACACCTGAATGGGAATGTCATGTGCATGTCCTTCCTGATAGGTTACACCTATTTATGCCCTGCATTTATTCTGATGACGCTCAACCATTTTGGTCTAGAAACGCCAAATTTTGATTACAGAAACACTCATCGGAATTTGAAGTCTTGTCTATTATGGGAAACAATTGGGATAACATGCAAAGCGAAGAAGAAATCTTAAACCTCAGAAAAGAACAAAGCAGTAGACAACTTTGCAGAAAATATTGCTGTTCATCCTGTACACAGAACATTCCTGCATTTTCATAGGATTCACTTTTTTATCTTTGTTTAAAAAATCCTCAACGAAGTCATCCTTCCTTTGAGATAGACATATCTTGCGTGCTCTGTCAGAATTAGAAACAATTCATTCTTCGGCAGTTTCTTAAGATTTCATAAAAGACGTTCTAAGTAAAATGGTAGGGTACATTGAAGTGCCATATACCATATATATGACACTTCAATGTATATATAATTAGTAATGTTTAGACAAGTCTTAGAGTTAAGTCTTTGAAATTGACTGCGTTAAAAATCTAGGTAATTTATATTTGGCATTTAAAGTCAAGCAAACTTCAACTTTGGCTTAACTCTGGTTTTACAGAAAAAACTATGCACAGTAAACGAATGTTCAAATTCAAGGAACAAATTTATTTTGATGTACAATTAGCACATGTATTTATTTGTCATCCAATCACTAAAATACAGGATATCGATGCATGTTCACCCTGATTACAAACCTGGTAACTCAAAATTATGTACGGATAACGAAAGATGTGTTGAACATTATAAGGATTTTCTCTTTCCTGTCTGCGTGCCTTTGTGGTGTAACTGCATAACTTTGTGGTTTAACTCGGCGCGTATTAGAGAGTTCCAGCGAAGGCACTGCTCATTTTTCACGTCTCCCGGATCGAAAATAAATTAATAGCTCTACAGTGGTGCCCGAGCTAAAAACGGTAGTGAATGATGATTCTTCTACACCAGGATTTGGCAACTGGGTCCCGTGGTCCCCAGTCGCCCTTTAGAAGAGGGAGTATGTGAGGTGTTTTCTCCCTCCTTCGTGCATGCCTTCGCTGTGTAACAGTAGCATACTCGGAGCGTGTTCCAGACGTCCACGCTCGAGTCCCGGAGAAGACATTGCTCATTTTTCATGTGTCCTGCTTCAGAATAAACCTAATGATTCTACATTGGTGATCGAACTAAAAAGTGGTGGTTGATGACTCGTCATCATCAGGATTCAGTGACTGGGTCACCTAATCTCCAGTATTCCTTTAATTCTTTGAAGGGCGGTAGTTACCTACAGTAACCGCCTTTTCTATTGAACGTCTTACTCACTCGTGTAAGTGGTTTTCAAGACTGGCCGTTTCTGAAGTTCCCTTGTAGCTCATGGGATGGCAATCAAGAAACATAAGCCAGAAGTTGATGAAGCAATTTGTCTTCAAGAAAATAAGCATCAGCCAACAAAGACAACGTCACGAGGATGTGCACTCTGCAGCAGCAAAAAAAAAGCCTGTAAGAACAGTGTGGGAATGCAGCACACGCAAAGTTGCAGTCTGCTCCAAAAAGAAAAACTGTTTCCGTGAGTACCATAGAGACTGATTTGTAGGGATGTGCTCTGTGGGCGGTGGTTACTGACACTAACCACTAGAAGTGATGATGTTGTGACCTTGGGCAACAGCGTATCACAGATGTCATTCGCCCAATGCTACTAGAAATGCTGAAGAAAACGTAGCGTGAAATTTAGTCCTTCTTGGATATTTCGCTTGCTAGAATTGCACATGTGTAGGTTTATTAAACGATTTCAATATGGTTATAAACTCCGAGAGTTTGTGCATTTGAAATTCAATGCATGCTTCTTTATCTGTGCACAGTAATGAGTTACCATGTTTTGAAAGCAGGGTAAACATTTATAGACACCTGTTATTCTGTACCGCCAGAATAATATACCGGAGGATTTCTTCTACTTCAGAAATGAGACCTCATGCTAAAAACGGTCGAGAAACACAGAATTTTCAGGTAAAACTAAATGTAATTAAGAAGAATTGTGCCTATTTTTAAAATCGGAATTAACTTGCTTCTGTTCTACTTATTCTTTTACATTGTTTATTCATATGGCTAATACACCGCATTTCTTTCTTCTTCTGGAAAATTTTCAAGTAGGTTTATTTATTTGTTCTCTCATTTGAGAAAGTATCATAGTATGATTTGAGATTATGATTAGATTGCTAAGTAAGAAGTTGACTGGAGTCTTCACTTTTTTAAGTAAGAAAAAAAAGCTATATACATTTTGGGAAGCGCACGGTCATTACTCGAATATATGCATAGTCTAAAGCAGTGTTGTCGTAGCTTTTTAATCTCACGCTTGGTCATAAACCTAACTGACTTATCGAGACCGTCATAAGTATAATTATAATTAATAACATGAAAAATATGATGTGAACACCACATGATTTCCTTGCACGGCTTATTAAATTACACACATGTTTTGTTGCACTTCATTTAAACTTATTTCCTTGAATTATTCTAACTTAATTAACCGATTCTTCGAGACAAATTAAAAATGGCGTCCAAAATTGCAAATTTTGAAATTAAATATCTCGGTAAATTTTTGTCGTACGGGAGTCAAGCTTCTCGTACTTTCATTTTTTCAAAACAAGTATAAAATTTTCTCAGATGTAATTATAGGAACTGGTAGATCGCGTTAAAAGTTGGATTTCTTTATTTGACCAAACTATTTTTCTTTTTTTAATTTGGCATTGCGAAAAGACGAATATTCTCATGATTTAAAACACTTCGGTAAAAATAAAAACCGTGTAAGGTGCATCAGTATATATGCTACTGCGAAAGACCGAAATTGGAGAATGTCGACTTTCACCGGAGAATGTCAACATTCACCAAATACGTCGGTGAAAGATCGAATATAACATTGCATTCTTGTACATTCGCACCCTCACCGGTGTATGTCGACAATCACAGATATGCTCTGGTGTAAGTCGAAAAGAGAGGCGACTGGCTGTTTCCCATAAATGCAGTTGTAAAAGCAAGTGCCTCTTGTGCAATTCAAAGTCTCATAATAGTTTAAGTTGTTGCAATTAATCAGATTTGAATCACATAATTTAGTAAGTTTTTTATTACTATTATTTTATTTTCTCATTTACTACGTACTGTATAATTAAGTAAGTTTTTTAACTTCTATTATTTTCCTTTCTCATTTTGAATGTATTGTGTGTTTTAAGTACTTGTGTGTTTTTTCGCGACTGAATTACGGAGGAGAAAATATAATATTCTCATATATTCAACATTCACCATTAGTACATGGTGAATGTCGACATTCACTGGTGTAAGACAGAAATAAGAGTATTTGGAAAATATTTCGGACATACACCAAGCGACTATGTGAATGTTGACATTCACCGGTGAAAGTCGACATTCTCCAGATTTCGGTGTTTCACCGTAACATGTATACATATATATTATAAGGTGTTTCTCCCCCCTTCTTAGCATGCCTTCTTGGTGTAGTGGTCAGCACACTCGGCGCGTATTCGAGAGGTCTAAGGTTCAACTCCCGGCGAGGGCATTGTTTATTTTTCATGACTCCTCCTTCTAAATAACCTATTGTCTCTACAATATATATATATATATATATATATTGTAGAGACATTAAGATATGATATATATATATATATATATATACTGGTACTGAAGAATGCAATAAAAAATAGAGGTGCACAATTATATGTAATAATCGAAAGTGTTTTATTATGTCCTTGCATGCAGATATCACGCAAAAAAAAAATAGTCAAAATGGGTTCGGGAACTGTCAGAATAGATAATTTTGTTGAAATCTGATTACTGAAATTTTTCTCAATTACAATACTTCCTTTACTTTGTACAAGAATTAAAAAAGGAGGAAAGAAAAAAGGATAATGTAGATTTCCCAAAGAAAGCAATGCAATAATAAAGCAAAAACAAAATAAATAAACATGCAAAATTACTAAAAATTTATAATTAAAATTAATTTATAATTGCAAAAAAAAATTGTAATTATAGATAAATGTATTCATATAATTATTCAATAAGTAAAATAATAATAATAATAATAATAATAATAATAATAAAGCATTTCAGAACTTTTCATGACACTCTGTTCGGTCGCTGCTGACACTTTTGGAACCGCTAGTCTAAATTTTTTAAATTCTTCCACTTGCATTCTTTAAAAGACGAATATTATATATCGGTTTACGCAAAGACCCTGAAAAAAAGCTTTTAAAAACTAGAAAGCTATACTGACAGCGTAACAGTCAAGTCGTACAAGTTAAAATAGACCAATTACATAAAAAATAGATTCAACCCGGAGCGACGTTCGATGAAAGAATAAGTCACGATGACCTTTAAAAATCGTCGAAGTCCTTAATTTAAATACAAACGATTGCTCTTTGTTTTCATAGAAAAAGGTAAAAGAAAACAATCTTTTTTTAAATGTATCTCTCAGACTCTTTGACTTATTTTTCATACATCATTCATTAAAACGACTGATATAAAATTTGAGTGTCTTCTATCGCTGCGGTAAATAATTGGTTCCTTGTCGAGAAAATTTAAAAGAGCATATTTCATAGACCTCCGTACTGATTATTTGAGTATGAGTTTCTGTTTTTCAGCTGCATGCAGTTCATTGACTAGCTAATTGTGGCTCGAGTAAATATACTCTATAATAAAAAAAAGCGACAGACCAAGAAAGAGCTGTCCAAATGGGACAAAAATGTAGTTATGATTTAGTACATGTACTGAAAATGAAATGCTAACTGTATCGCAGGAATTGAATATTCTTCTCAGGAAATACAGCTACAAGAACAAATAAAAGAACAAATCAGTCATACGTCGTCGCAACTCCGGCCCTTATGTAAGCTATTATCCGGCTGGACATTGAATCGTACAGTTGGTGGATATCCCCCTACGATATTGCTTGCCATACACACTCCAGATTGCGAGTTATTAGATTGGCGTGATCCAGGGATGGTCGAAAATGCCTGCTCGTTAGATCCCGAACGTGCTCTATTGGGAAGAGATCTGGCCATCGCACCGGCCAGGGAAGTGTTGAAGAAATATTAAGACAAACAGTAGAAAGGCGTGCCGTGTGCCGCCGGGGCATTGTCCTATTAAAATATAAGCTCAGGGATCCGTGAATGGAAGAACAACATTACGGGGTGAAATCTCTTTGACGTACCCCCGTGCTGTTAAGGTTTCACGGATGACAACTAAACGGATCCTGCTATGAAATGGAATGGCAACCACACCATGGCTCCTGGTCCTTGGGTTGTGTGGCGGACGACAGTCTGATGAACATCCAGTCGCTTTACTAGACGTCTCCATACACGTCTTCCATGGTCATCCGTGAGATCCTAGGTCGAATGCGTCCGGCATCACTGTAAACGTACCCGGCGGTATGCAAGGAGACGTGTTGTCCATACAATAGACTTCGTGACTTCAGTTTCCATTCGTTGAGTCGCCTGTCAGTGGCCACCGCAGTCATTATGCCTCGGTTACGCCACGGATCGTTCATAAGGACGTGTGAGGGTAGATCCGATGATCACGCTGTTCTCTCATTTTGCCATTGCTGTCGGTCGACCGTTACCTTCTTGCAGCATTGTACGAAAGCAGTGGCAACATTGTAAAAAAAAAAAAATTTATCTCCAACGCGCGAGACTGTATATCGGAAATACTAAAGAAATTATGTTTTTCAATATTTTGTGATATTGCTGTTGAATTGAATTTTATGGTTTAAGCCCGAAGAAAACTATATTTAATAAATAAAGGTAACACACAAAACGTTAAAAAAAAAGCTCCTTTGGGCGTAATATAAATTCTGAAAGATTTCAATTTTTTTAAGTCCAAAGAGGCTTTTTGTTCCTGAAGGACTACTGTTTTCATTTTGCGATTTTGCGTTGGAAACATTAAAAGCCTGAGTCACTTTTCAAACTGTTGTCACAAAATATTGCAGCCCTGTGTTATATTTAAAGAAATTAAATAATGAAGAACCTGTATAAATGCATCTATATTTCTCCAAATGTGACAAAACAACGGACCATCCAGGATTGCCTAGGACCATCCAGTTTTGAATAACATACGTTTTCACCCGAATATGCGCATTTGGAAGCCCGAATTTGTAATTTGTTTTATCTATTTCATATTTTGTAAAACTTTAACGAATTTTTGATGAACAGGCTCAAACGATTTAAAAGCGAACAATGGCAACACTATACGAGGCGAGGGAAACATTTTTATCTAAAGCGCTCGGAACTGTGTATCAGAAATTCTAAAAATATACTCATTTTAAAATTATTTTGCGATATTGTTGTTGAACTGAATTTTATGATTTAAGTTCGAAGAACATGATACTTATAATAAGGGGATTTGTGCCTGAAGGACTATTGTTTTCGTTTCGCGATTTTGCGTTGAATCACTATAAACGCCTGTATCATTTTTCAGATTATTGCCACCAAATGTTGCCGCCTTGTATTATATTTAATGAAATTAAATAATGAAGAATCTGGATAAATGTATGTACATTTCTCCAAATGGGATAAAGCAACGGTACCTAAAGCCATCCAGTTTTGAATAACGTACGTATCCACCAGAATATGAGCATCAGGAAGCCCAAATTTGGAATATGTTTTATTATCTATTTCATATTTTCTAAAACTTTAACGAATTTTTGACGAACAAACTCAAACGATTTAAAAGCGAGTAGTGGCAACACCCTACGGGGAAAAAAACCTTTTTATCCAAAGCGCGCGGAACTGTGTATCAGAAATTCTAAAGCTATGGTCATTTTAAAATTATTTTGCGATATTGCTGTTGAACTGAATTTTGTGGTTTAAGTGCGAAGAACATGATATTTAGTAAATAAAGGTTGGCCACAAAACGCTAAAAAAACGCCCCTTTGAACGTAATTTAAAATATGAAACCTTTCAGATTTTTTTAATTTAATTTTTTTTCCAGATGACTTCAAAATTTTTCATTATATTCACTAAGAAGATTTAACTTCATGAGTTGGCAACATTAAGTTATTTTATGGTAGAAAAAAAATGCAATATACTTGCTCGAAATTTTTTAATTTTTTGCAGTTTTAAATTTTTTTAAATTTTGAACTGCAAATTGTTGTGGTATTAAACTACAATCTGCAACTTTAAAAATGAATGTTTTCTTAACGTTAAAAAAGAATTGATTTATATATCTATGTTAAAAAAGTGCTTGAGTAACTCTTCCATCGTCTTAAAAAACAGAGCGCCAAAATCGGGATAAAGTGCCAAACTAAGAATTTCTCTCGAGGCAGGATGTGTGAGCAGTGTGACGTCACATCGTCATGGTGATTAATCATGGCTGCCATGCCGCAATTTGAAACTGCGATCAGCTGGGGATGGGAGCCCAGATTGGTCAGGATGAGTTTCGCATTTCTTTTATTTCTTCCCCGTTTTCATTTCAAACAATGAAAATCAAAATAAGAGAATTCTGCTGAAACGGGTATAGAGATAAATTCGCATAATAAATGAATTTTATTCGGAGTTTTTTTAATATAAATGAATTCTCGTTTCATTTAGAATGCATAAAATGCTGTTCGAATATAATTTATCTTTCAGATTCTTTGCTGCCATCATTTGAAATTACTTTATCAGTTTGAATATTTATAAATGAAGATTATTTAAAATATGAAACGAAAAGATTCAGCAAACTTCCTAATCAATCTGTAATTTTATTACTTTAAGAATTATTTTTATCATGAGATCTAGACTTGAGAAGAATGTGTTCATTACTTTCAAATATTGCCAAAACCCTCATTTTCCAGTTATGATCCCACGTTTTAATGGCTCCTATATTTCTTGTAGGGGGAAGGGCACAATATTTTAAAATAAAAAATAGATATCACAAGAAAATAGGATTTAGTATGTTCTAATTTAATATAAGTAACAAAGTTTTTATTTATTAAAGCACAAATGAGTACAATACATTTATAAACACGTTTAATTGTTTTTATTTCCTTCATATGTCTTCATATGTTAGTATCAATAACCAAACACTAAATTTTTTCAGGTTTATTGCACATGTGTTTATTGTTTAAAAATAAACGCAGAGTAATAATTTTAATAAATATTGTTAAAAATAAATTCGATTTTTAGCCCAAAGGGAGTTAGCATAGAAGGGCTACTAGACTCGTAATGACATTTTGCGTCGAATCACTACAAAAGCGTTGAAACACTTTTCAAATTGTTGCCACCAAATATTATCGCCCTGTATTATATTGTTGCGTTATACGGGTTCGTGGATTTGAGAGTATCCGATGAAAACACGATGCAGAACAATAAAAAGCACAATTTATTTACAGGAATCACTATTTACAGCACAGTCCCAAAATCACCTTTAAAAGCGTCGAAAATCTACAATAAATACGCTGAAACAATCAGCAACACAGCTTCAGGCTGTAACTGTACAGGTAGCTTCACGGCAACACTAAACTTATAATAAACACCGTGGAACAATCACCAATACACTGTCAAGCTATACTGTAAAGATAGCTTCACGGCAAAGCACTATCTCGATTGCTTTCCGTTCACAAAACTCTCGCGTAGCTTAGCAGCTATTCTCACAATAATCACAACGCTCACAGTACTTCACAATACTTCACAATCTCTTCGCCACTAACTGCTCTCAGAAACGCAAGGGTTTATATAGCTTTTCTTTAAGTTCGACACGTTTCGAGAAATATCTCGACAGGAAGTTATTCTAGAAGCTTCCCGATTGGACCATGGGATATCGCCAATTTGGTCGCCAAATGGGCGATAAAGTCGCCAATCTGGCAACCCTACCATACACTATTTTATGGCAACCCTAGTGCTATGCCGGAAAGCTTACATACAGGCGCAACCGCCGAATTTTTCGTAACACTGCCCCCTCCCAAGGACTGCACGTCCCGGGCAGTACAATCCCTGGCTGGGAGCCAAAAAGAAATAATCGAAAAAGCTACAAAACAAATAAATTACAATAATAACAAAATTTGCAAATATTTACAGTATTTACAAATAACAAAAACATTTACACTAATTACAAAGATCTATGTACAAGCAACTATGCATAAATCATACAATTAAACATAAAAACATTACGAAATACGGGGTACCCATAACAAAAATAACTATCACTAATTACTATGGCCATAGTATGGAGCTAACCTATCATAATGTACAATCTTAGGTTTGGAATTGGGAGACTTACGGATCCGTATTACGACGTCATTCAGTCTGTTGAGGACTGTGTAGGGACCTTCCCAATGCGATTGCAGTTTGGGAGAAATGCCCTTACGACGGCTCGGATTCCACAGCCAAACCTTGTCGTTTTCCTGGAACTTATGTTCGGTCGCTCTTGCGTCGTACCTCTTCTTCATCCTGTCCGTCGAGATGTTAATTCGCTCTCGAGCAAACCTGTGCATCGTTTCCAACCGGGCTTGGAGATCTTGAACGTACTCCTCAGGAGAGGACTGTAGATCCGGAGGACGGCCGAAAAGCAGGTCACTCGGAAGACGGAGATCACGACCGAAGAGCATTTGAGAAGGGGAATAGCCGGTACTCTCGTGGACGGCACTACGGTAAGCAAGCAGGAACAGGGGCAGCTTACGATCCCAGTCTTCTTGGTTCTTGGAAACCATAAGCGATAGGTGGTTCAAGATTGTGCGGTTAAATCTCTCCACCATGCCGTCAGACTGCGGATGTAACGGGGTGGTCTGTGTTTTCTTTATTTCCAATAAGTCGCACAGTCCTTTGAACACAGCCGAAGTGAAGTTCCTGCCTTGGTCGGTATGAATCTGGAGGGGAGTTCCAAATCTAGATACCCAGTTCTGCAACAGGACTTCAGCCGTAGTGACAGCCTCTTGGTCTGGAATTGGATATGCTTCAGGCCACTTCGTAAAATAATCCATGACAACTAGAATGTATCTGTTGCCATCTTTAGTCCATGGCAGAGGTCCCAGTATATCAAGGGCAATTCGCTCGAAAGGCGCTCCAACGTTGTATCGCTGCAGTCTTCCGCGACAGCGTTCCTTCGGTCCTTTCTTGGCTGCGCAGGCATCGCAAGACCGGCACCATTTCTCAACGTCTTTTCTTGCGGAACTCCAAAAGAAGCGCTCTCGAACTTTGTTTAATGTTTTCATATAGCCGAAATGCCCTTCTGTTGGGCTGCTGTGTATTTCTTTCAAGACATCAGGTATTCGGTTTTGAGGAAGCAGCAGCTGCCATCTTTTATTAGTTCCATCGTCGCTTTCCCACAGTCGATACAAGACTCCATTTTGAAGGTGAAGTGAGTCCCAGTGAGCCCAGTACCTTTTAGTCATAGGACTGAAGATGGAAACGTCCTGCCACTTGGGTTTCGTAGCCGATGATTCCTTCAGCTCTATTATTGGCTTAATGTTAGGATCCGCCAACTGGTCTTCTCTAACTTTTTCATGACTCCACGGATCTGGCTCCGATGCTGTTGAAGATGCTACTTGTCGGATGCTAGGATTCGCCAAACCGTACTTAGCTTCTGCTCTTGAAAAATACCCGGGTCAAATACTTTTCCACAGCAGTTCTCGGGTGTATTTCTGTTTTTCATATCACAGTCTGAAGATTCAGTCCTTTCAGACTTTTCGTGCACAGGAAGATCTGAAACAGTTCGTTCACCAGTCTGTAGTTTATTCGCATCGTGTGTGCAGTTCACCTTGGTAAATCACCTTAAAAAAATCCTAATCCCTAAAATGTGGTGGATGGTGATTACCTAATAGGCACTTGTTAAAGAAAAAACAATATCCTCGCTGGAACAACAGCAACGTTCCTGTACGCTTAAAATAGCCACCACTTTCAAATTGTTGATCGGGTGGGGTTTCAAACAATTTTACCGCAAATCTAAATCTATCACAAATAGATGTCGCAAAATCCATTTGCTATGCAATTCAATTCAAAGTATCACCAATCTTTAGATTGCTCTAATAAGTGAGAATAATTTTTGCAAATTTATTCCCTTAATTATAATAATATTTTAAACCGTTTTATTCTTTGTAATATACTTTTTTAATTAACTAATTCATGATTGATTCTACCAACTAATTTGTTAAGTGTCTGATTGTATTAACTTGTTTTTTTTAGCCCAAAGAGCGTTAGCTCAGAAGAGCTATTAATTTCGTTTTGGTCTTTTTCATCGGTTCGCTATAAATGTCGGTTCACTTTTCAAATTGTTGCCAAATGAAGGATCTGCATAAATGTACGTATGTGTCTCTCTCCATTGTGATACAACAACGGTACAACGGTTCCTAGAGCCATCCAATTTTGAATAACGTACGTCTCCACCCGAATATGGGCAGCTGGAAGCCCAATTTTGAAATTTGTTTTATTATCTATTTCACATTTAGTCAAACTTTAACGAATTTTTTATTTACAAACTCAACGATTTCAAAGTGAGCAATGGCAACACTGTACGGGGAAAAAAAACATTTTTATCTCCAGCGCGTTAGACTGTGTATCGGAAATTCTAAAGATTCTAAAATTATTTTCGATATTGCTGTTGAACTGAAATTTATGGCTTAAGTTTGAAGAACATGACATTAAATAAATAAAGGTAAGCACACAATAAATAAAGGTAAACGCCCCTCTGGGCGTAATGTAAAATCTGAAAGCTTTCAGATTTTTTTAATTTATTTTTTATTTATTTATTTATTTAGATATCTAAAAATAAATAGATAAAATAGTTAACATTATGTTAATTTAAGCGTACAGAAACGTTCCTGTTATTCCGGCAATGTGCAAATTAGCGAGTTAAGAAATGATATAAACCCACAAACAGATGGCAGCACAGAGGAGTTAGATTTCTGATATTTTTAAGTTTATAAGGTGAAGAAAAGGCCTAATTTCCGACTGGGAACAGTGGCTCGTTCCTGTAATCCAGCTTCTTTGGAGGTCGAGGCTGTTGGATGGCTTGAGGTTGGGAGTTCTGTCCTCTGTGGGTCTACGCTGATCCGGCGTCCGCGCTAAGCACTGTGTCGATATGGTAACCGTGGGGGAGCCCGAATCTACCAGGTCCCGTAATGAGGAGCAAACCGGCAGATGGCGGAAGCGCAGCAGGCAGAAGATCTCGCGATAGCGGCCAGTGGGCATCCTGTCTAAGACAATCGGACTCAGCCTTTTTTATTTATTTATTGAATTTTGAATGTATAAAGAAATTAAGAATATCTTTGCCCGAAAAAATTCACCCTTGATGTTTTACAAATAAGGGAAGGATTAACTATAAAACTTTCGTAATGAAATAAAAACATTTTTGATTTCGTTATTTCAATACTAATATCTGAAGAAGGGGAGGAGTAATGCCTGTGATGGTATAACAAAATCCATTTTGGACAGGATTTACGTAAAATCCGTTCTTAGCGCGCTTCTACATCGTAGAATGAATAACTGTGCAAAATTTCAAGTCAATCAGGTGTATAGTTCGGAGATCTTGTGATGAGTCAGTGGTATTTGGCTTATAAATATATATAGAGAGAGAGATTGTTTCACAACAAAATAGCAAAGTTAAATTAAGTTTAAAAAATTCTCTCGCGCCATTGCTGCAAAGAATGAAATTTGAATTTAACAAATATTCTCTATTTGTAAAAAGCAAATATAAATT
Organism: Stegodyphus mimosarum; assembly: GCA_000611955.2. NCBI lineage: Eukaryota > Metazoa > Arthropoda > Arachnida > Araneae > Eresidae > Stegodyphus > Stegodyphus mimosarum. The sequence continues at coordinate 65,524 of KK112970.1, read as the reverse complement.
TAAAATTAATTATAATAGCAAAAATAAAATTAATTATTGTTGCGAACCAATTTACAATTTTATTTAAATTCTGAGAGCATAGTTAAATTAAGTGTACGTATTTAAAACCATGAGAAAAATTAATAAAAAATACATAATCCTAAAAATTAATCTTAAAATTTTTTTTTAAATCTAAGACAAATTGGCATAAGTGAATAAATGTTGAGCAGGCAGGAGATAGACTTATCAAGGGGAAGTTGCCTCCAAACCTAACTCTTGAATTACTCAATTCGTGTTTCGTCATCCAAATAGGCAAGAATTTTGAGAAATTAAGCAAGTAAAAAGACTAAGAATACTGATTAAAGGTCAATAGGTAGAAAAATCAAATTATTAAAAAGCAAAACAAAAGTCATTTAGAAGCTCTTTATTTTTAAGTAAACAAATAATTTGGAAACTC
>KK112970.1:41341-62612 GCA_000611955.2 Stegodyphus mimosarum | reverse complement strand
CAGTTTAAATTTATAAGCCATAGTGCTTACTACGTGATTGCTTTGTAAAATAAATTAAAGTGCGGTAGTATTTAGTATACCTTGCTACGCACCCTTTTCGGTAGAGGCCAATCTCCGCGAATTGCTCTGCGAAGCAAAGTTTAATTTAAGTTATATTTTAATTTATTTAAATTTATTTGATTGTTAAGTTCGACCAAAGTTTGGTCTGTTACGTTCTGTATCTCTCCCGAATTGGGAGGTTTGTATTTAATAGTGAGTGAATAAAAGAGGATTTCAAATCCCTTCACGTGCAGTTATTCTCCAGCCCAGCAGTTACACCAGAACATAGCGTACCTTCCGCTCCCTGTTCCAGTTCAGGACTTAGAACGTAAGGATAAGAACCCTTTACAGAATTTACCATGTTCTCAAAGAGCATGCACAGAAAACTAAGTCCTGATAACTTTATTTTTAATTATTCTTACTACTGAATTGTATTTCATACCACCACACGATGACAATTCTTCAGTGGCAATGAGCCACCTTCTTCTTTCTTTTTTTACTGATCGCATCTTGTCTCTATAACACCTTCCTAGCCTTCCTAGATCTTTTACTTCCAGGATGCCTTATGTACAGACAACTGCAAAAAACCCGCTATATCACGCGGGCTAAGCCCAGTATAACAGAGGAAAACGGAACGGAGGCAAGATTGGAGGAAAGAAAAAAATATTTTTAATGACTCACACAACCAAAAAAAACAGTCATAAGATATTTATATATAAATAGAGAGTGAGAAAGCGAGTTCCCTTTTAAGATATCATGGAGCCCCCAATAACAATGTGTATTCGTGTCAAGTATAAAAATTTTATCATTTCGTTTTACATCACCCGAGGTGTCGTTTACTTGAAAGCATTTGATTTTTCGAAATGTGTAGGTTACAATTTTGTTAGAACCATTCACGCTATGCTGCAAATATAAACATATCTTTTCGATGAACATGTTTTGACGACTCGCGACATTTATATATTGGATACGCAAATCTTGTGAATGAAACGAGCTAAATATCAATACACTGCCGCATTTTTAACAGTATCGCAAATGAATCCTATTACGTATCGTATTGTGGAAAAGAAGACTGACATTGATTTTAGCGATTGGTTGCATAAAGTCCTCCCCGAATCTCTCTTGATCGTCCAGAACCGGAACGATAGATATTATATTCCTGCCGATGAGGATGATACTTCTATGACGAATTTCGAAAAAATTGTCCAACAAGAAACGACTGAATGGTTGCAGAATTATTCCCTACCTTTACTGGTGGATGAGGAAAAGATTCCACCTATCCATGATTCCTCCTCTTGTAACGACGTGAAACCTGCTTCAGTTCCTATTAAAAAAAAGACAAGACCTATTGAAGTCGACGTGACTTCAAAATTACATAATTCAATTCCTATTAAAAAAAGACCCATTGATCATTCTTCATGTAAAACAGTCGTAGAACCTCCTTCAAGATTATCTGATCCGATAGATGATTTCTCGTGTCAAACAAACGTGGAACCTTCTTCATCTAATCCAATTCCTCCAAGCCATTATTATTAATTAAGATTAAGATTTTATAAGATTATACCATTTCTTGGCGTAAAACAAAAAAAATACCGAAATGTTCTTTTAATCTTCAAAATAGTGAAATTACTTTTGAAGAGAAATGTATTTAAACAGAGCCTTTAATATTTGCATTTATGATAGGAGAACCTTTATTTCTAACAACATAATTGAGAATCACTAAAAGTAAATTTCCCAGAGTTAAGTGAAACTAACTGACTCAGAATTTTTTAAAAAAAAAAACTTTCTGTTTGTTTTGAAAACTCTTTCCTTTTCCAATCTATTTTTCTTCTTAAATTAATTCCATACGGTAATTCAGAATCGTATTGTTCTTTATTTGCCTGAACGATCCACAGGACTTACTTCCATATATTATTTCACATGAAATTGGCGCCTCCAAATTATGTCGTCCGTGGGGGACCAACCCCCTTTAACTACGCTACTGAGTCTGGCATCACATGAATTAAAGAAAGGAAGATGAAGTTTTCGTATATAATTAAAAGCCTTGATTAACTTTATAAGAAAAATATAAAGAAAATGGAAGCAAATTATCTGAATAAAATGTGTGTCCTTAAATTGTAAGACATGTGAATATATTGTAAATTTAAGTTTTGATTTCTGCATTTCAGCCATTATAAGCGCTTGGAAGTAGGTCTTACCATTTTTACTTGAATAGGAAAATTAAAACTCAATTCTTTTGAAAGTAGGAAACGTTGCTAAGCCACGTGCTATAATACCTATGATAAGGAACTCGCTGACCAATTATCTATTGATATGCAATATACATCAACTTATGTACCATAAAGAATATAAATAGCAGTGTTGCAAATCATGCATTATCTTCAAATTTTTAACAGTATTAAAACTATTGTTAAGATCCAACAGCGGCCTACTGTAATATTGCTATAAACAGCTAGATCAACTATAGTTTATCCGGCGAATGAGTTCTCTATATGGGAGTTTTTCGTAGTTCACTTCCCAAGAAAAGATGTATACTTTTATGGCCTATAACGTGTAAAAATACAACCAGGATCTCTCGTAGCGAAGCTGGTAACATTAGAAAATTGGATTGGTTTTCATGGATGAAAAAAAAAAGGGATTAAAAAAGGTATGATATTATGTTTCGTATATGATACTTTTGTAAGTATAAATGAGAAAACTCATTTGCAAAATTGTCATGAAATTTCCCCAGGGTCTAGAATCTTTACATTTTCAACTTTTTCGCAAACAACTTCAGTTATTGCATCCACTTCTTCCCAATTAGATAAATTCTAGATCTCCGATTTCTGGGCATTAAACAATCTTTTTTACATGACCGATTTTGAGCATGTTTGCTTTTTACATACTCTCGCGCATAGCGTTGAGTGGATACGCATGGATAAAATCCGCAAACCGGCTAATGCGCAACTGCATAATCAAAAGAATACTGTATATTATTTAATAAATTTTTAGTTGAATCTTGAATGTGATTTGAAAGCTAGTTTTTATTAAATTGAGCGACCATTTAACTCGTGAAACAAAATATAATTATCTTTTAAAAAAATGAATTAAGAATTTTTTATCTTGCATATAGCCAATGCACAACAGTCTTTTAGTTCTATAAGCTACCTTAGATTTCCTTTACCCAATATTTTATATAGAATAATTGAACAGACCTTGAAAAATAAAGTATCGGAAAAGACACTGAAAATTACAATTTTTGTGACATTACTAGTTAGTATCAACTTATAAAAAATATTTTAAAGTTTATTTATATATTTGTTTTTATTTCCCATATTATTACCATTAAAATTTTCCACGCGAAAACTTATTTCGGTAAAAATAAATTTTAATTTATTAAAATACCACAAAACACTCTTCCTAGAAGCACAACCTGAAAACCTGTATTCTATGTTCATAAGTATGTATACGTCACCCCATGCAACCCATGTTCCTACGTAAATGTATTTAGGCATCTGAATATATATGTATCTTCTGCACAGTCTATCTGAAGCCACCGTATGTTCTTCTGTAACATGTATCTAGGCAATAGATAAAGGTGGACGTGACGCTATACCGATTAACCGTATTGGTAGAGGGGTGGTGCCCACGTCCTCCGTCGCACGTCGCATGTCGCATGTCTGATGCCAATCCACCGTTTTTCATAAAGCTGAGGCAACTTTATAACGATTTATCTAAAAGTGCAGATACTTATCCAAAGTCCCCGTTTTTCATAAAGATTCCGAAGACTTATATAATACCTTGTTTAATAAATGAATCAGTAACTGAAATGAAAATCGAACTTGCATTAGGATGCCGATAATCAGTTTCAAGGGAGAAACTGATTTTCAGTTTATGCGCGTTACCTCCTGTTGCGGTTGAAGGTATCCCAATTTGATAGCATCCTCGTCTCATGATAAAGTTCATTGAATTACCTCAAAAAAAAATGATAGTTAAGCGTTTTAATCGTTTCATAGCGTGGAATTGTTCCCGTCACTGAAGAAACTTTAAATATATTTCCCCAAAAGCTCATTCTTCGAAAAAATAGCGAGCTATTTTTTTACGTTTTCAAAAGTTTATTATGTTTTAATTGACAATGATTTATGCAGGTTTTATCGTGTTAAATACAATGAATTTTAAAATAAGCATTTCATGCTTCAGTAAAAAACGTGTAGAACTATGAGACGCAAGTTTTCAAATTTTTTTCATGGTATGCACCTTAAAATATATTAATTTAACGGTAAATGAAAAATACTGTACTCAGAAAAAAAATATGAAAGCTAACAGACCCATAAGTAGACAAGAGATTAAACCACTGATATACTGGGAGTTCGATCCCAGGCGAATGGGTTAACTGCAAGGTTGGTTTTCAGAGTTTTCCTCTTCTGTTAGGGAAATACGAACCACTTTCCCTTAGAAAGTCCTCCACAAAGGCATCTCTCCTACTAGGCAGATATCCCTTGCGTGCCTTTCTGTATCTGTAAAACCTAGCCTGAAAACTAGCAACAAAAGAGAATATAGTATGATATCTCCTTATACAAATGTCTCATTCTTTTATAATTTGTCGGAAGTGCCATACAAAATATCCTGCGCCAATGAAATTATTAGAATGTATTCTTTTTTAATACTAACGAAAGTGATGGTTGAAAATGATACGGCATTTCGAAAGGAAGAACTTTTGAAAGTAACTCTTTACCTAAAGAAGCAGATGATTTTTAATCCTGTGTTCAATCAAAAACTTGTTCCAAATGCATTGTGCAGAACCCTCACAAAAGTCAGTAAACTTATACAACAACTTGTGGCCCCAACAAAAATTCGTTTACTCGTTCATTTCCCCCTTTTCCAAATTTGTCTCCATGTGATTTTCTCTCATGGAGACAAATTTTGGTTTCAAAAATTTAAACTATCTGCTGAAGGAGTCTTTATTTTGATAATGAACAGATTCAAGAACTGAAACATGTGTGTTTAGAAAAAAAAAGGTATCTGTGAGAATCTTTCCGTCCGTTATCTAATCACGAACTTCCACGCAAGAGGTTTGTATTTCGAATAATATTCATCAATGTGAGTTCTCAATATTGATGTTTTCCTTGTTAATTGCTCCAGGCTAATTTCTATGTTATGTGCTTTTCCATGTTAATTGCCCAATTTTTACTCAAAGTGACCTCGTTAAAGATAATTACTTCTCAAAGAATTCTCGACCAACTTATAAATCGTTTTCTATCATTTACCACAATCTTTTCGATGCTATAAAGAACTTAAACATATTTCAAAAGCAGCTTGTGTTTTCAACTTAAAATTATGGGCCTATTAATCTCTTTAAGCTATATTTCAACTATTAGGAGTAACCATTTTAAATTTTATACCAGAATCTATCGAACGAAACAGCATCATCTAATGCATCACTTTGGTTTACCATGCAGTGCAATTCCTGCCGCCAGTTACCGTCAATAGAAAGTTCATTTAGAAAGATTTATCCTCAAAGTGTATCTCTATTCCTGAATATCTTCGCCCGGGTATAGTAATGATGTCTTATCTTCAAAACTGTTAATAAATTTAAATCCGTAACCCGCGATTGGCCGAGTAGTTGAAATCATGGGACACTGGTAGTTTGACTGAAGTTCGAATTCCAGTGAAAGGGTTGGCTTTTCGTATTATCTCTATGTATAATGGGAATATAAGCCAGCTTTCTTTAGAAAACTGTGTATAAAGATTTCTTTCTTCCAGTAATCAAACTAGTCACGTGCTTTCCCATATTGGACTAGAGAAATAAACTTCCATATCGTTATCACATTAATTCATTCCGTTCCCGATGAAAATGCTACTTTTACCTTTGCTTAGCATCTTTCAATATCGAGAACATTCAAATAGAAACTCAATTCATTACTTGCACATTATCTAAGTAATACCTTCATTCATATTACTTCTCAAATGTATGCATTAGTGGATGCATTCTCAAATAGAGACAACAATTGTAACTTACTTCGATGAAATCACTTAGCTTATATTGACATTAAGAAATATTGTCTTCAAAAACTTAATTCAAAAAACACTTAATTTCAAAATTGACCAAGAGCAGCAATGTGCGTGCTCATCATCACCTACATTTCTCATATATATAAAATATTATTTCCTCTATAAAATATTATTCTTTGCCTGCTAGATATGACAGCACATATAAATGTGATAAATATTAAAGATCCTCCAAACTAAAACAAAGCTTGTTTTGGTTTAGAGGATATTTTACTTCATTTGTACAAATTGCACAAATTGCTTCATTTGTACAATTTGAACAGAATAATAATCTTCAAGTAGATAGCATCTTTATTCATTCAAGTTGAATTATATTTCTATATAAGTACCTAATTCTTCGACAGCTATAAGATTGGGTCAATTTTTCTTCCGAAAACTATCTCAAAATATGTGAGGATGTATAAAAATTAAAATATCGACGTAATAAGACGAATTCATGAGACGACTCGATATCCAAAAATTGACACATAAAACACGGGATATCACCTACTTACAGAAAACAACTACCAAGTGCTATCGTAAAATATAATTCGAAGTCTCTTGAAAGCGTAATAGATTAGTTGCAGATTTCATCATATGCTATCTTAGCAGCAGCTTTGAAGAAATCATTGTTTCATTTTATTGCATAGCGCATAGCTGTGGATGGTTTCTATTTTAAAATCGATATGAATGCATTTAGAATTACTCTGAGAATTTTATTTCAAATTATTTTATCTCTCTCTCTCTCTCTCTTTTTTTTTTTTTTTTTACAGTACGCATTCCATAAATCACAACGGCATTACGCAGGGCCGGGACGACAGTTGGCAGGTAAGGCACTTGCCGCCTCAGGTTAGCAAATAGAAGAGGCGTCAAATTAGCTACTTGATAAAAAATTCAGAAATATATTTTTTAAACTTTCAATTTTTAATTTCGGAATACATCAGTGAATATTAAAAGAATTTTATGTTATAAATAATCCATCTAAAAAAAACAAAGAAAAATTAATAGCATTCATTTATTCTCAAATGACATCAGCTTTCACAGTAGTGTATATTATATTTCCTAACATGAAAATTTGTTATTGAAATTAGCTTTAAGGAACTAATTACACTTTGTGTAACGAATTGCATAGATTAAACTTTCTTTGAAAATATTATTTTGACGACATTAGTTGTTCTTTGCATCTCTCATTACTTTGACTTAAGCTCTTTACTTAGTCATAAGAAACTCGCCGAAGTCCAACAACGGAACATAGACGGCGACATAACTGCTGAGGTTTGCAATTTCATAAACGTCTTCTGGAATAGAATCCCAGGAATAAACTTGCTTCATTATCGTATCGAAACCGGCGATCGCTGCTGGTGTCCTGGAGTGGGCTTCGTAGTACTTATAGTGTTCTGGGTCTGCCGCTGTGGCCCACTTTGGACTTTTGGCCGGATATGATTGTCTTAGTACCTATTTATTTCGATTTTAACTGAATAATTCCCCTGAATACGTGATGTATGACTCCAGCAAAGGCGTGACTGATGCTTATCTTGGCGAGTGTTCTGCACTAAATAATTTTTATTGTTTTGTTAAAAGTATTGGAGAACTCGTCGCCTAATGATCTGATAGTCAATGATCTGGCATTTGTTTAATAATTTAAACAATGTTTTAGACCCATTCTCTGCCAAACGGTAAACTAGCTGAAAATTACTAGATCGACCATTGTTGAAATCCTCAAAGAAGTTCCTGCATAGGAGTTTTTGTGATTCTCCCCATGCGTAATGTGGATACGAGCAATTTCCATTTAGAAAGCCTCCCAAGAAGGCATTCCTTTCTTCAAGCAAACAGCTTTCGTATGCTCTGCCGTAACCAAAATAATCCAATCCAAAGCAATGTCCAAAGCAAAGCTACAAACAGAAAAAGAAACGGTTTCAATTAAATATACCAGGGTTTTATTAGGATTACAAATTGCTCCTGTTAGCTTTTTGTTAGTATGCCAATATATATTTTATACATGTTTTTCAGCCTTCATCGTGTCATCATCAATTACTCCAAATCCATGAACCCGTGAAACGCTATAATATCTTGAAAAATTTGTGGTAGTATATGAAAATACTGTTCACACGCATTTACGTCCAAAACGTAAAACGACAGGTCGAAATCATCATTGAAATTAAATGTTTATCTAGGTAAAGACCTTTCATCTGCTTTACCATTAATTAGCATTTGATGATTTACAATCAAAGAGCCGATAAAACAGACAAAATATCTGCAAAGTAAAATTATTAACCGTTTGTTGAATTTTTCTGCAAGACCCGCTTTATTACTGAGCGAATTTTCGCAAATTTTAAGGATTTTTCGTAATTTTACAACATAATAAATAAAAAAAATCACGAATTTTTCTGACTTCTATTGAAGTTTCGAGAGGGTTTCCAATGTTTAAATGCTTAAATATTTGCCGGGATCTTGAACAGTCCAATTTTTGAATACAAACTTACGTGATAGCAGATTAGCTCACTGACGACTGAAGTGCCGGTGGGCCATCTGTTATCACTGATAGTTCGACCGGGGTTCGAATAGCAGCAAATGGTCTGGTTGCATTGGTGATTTCGTGCTGTTCCCCCCATGTATAGCATAGTATAAGCCAGTTTCACTTAGAAAGTCCTCAACGAGGGCATCCCTCCATTTATGCAGATAGCCCTTGTGTGGTTTGCTGTAATTAAATAAATAACCAAAACAGTGATAATAACAGATACCAAATAAAAAAAATCTATGTGGCGTATAACGTATTAAATTATACTATCATCTGAAATCAATATGTATTTAATTATGCAATCATCTTAAACCAAGAATAGCCTGTAACGGTTCCGTTAACACTGGCAAAGTTGTTTCAAAATAAATATAACTTAATGCGTCGTTATGTAACAGGTTCTTTGAAAGAAAATATAAGTGACAATCCTCGGCTGTGAAATATTCGCGGAATTCCACGATTTATCTCTCGAGATGTTCCTTAATTTTCAATTATGCCATCCTTCCCGCGATGAAATAATTTATACTATGTGATGGACGAAATAATATTGAAATATTCAAATGTCATATTGCAAGAATTATTGAAGAGGCAAAATTTGCTTTAACGAATTTTTATATAAAATAACACACTATCCTTAATAGCATTTGAAGACTATTTTAAATCCGTTTTAGTTATGCTTAATTTCAACACATTCAATGAAGTGCTGACCTAATATATAATGAGATTATTCAAAAAATGTAAATATAATTTGAACGCATTCTTTTTCTATGATTAAGTTCTATAAATTTCCTTAAGTAAATATCGGTGCAGCATTCAAAGAATTGGTAACTAAGGTAGTTTTAAGCCGCCTTGCGCGGAAATTTTTTGAGCAGCAGGATCCTGTGATTACCAATTATAGTTATGACTGTAACGACCCATTGTATATAAAGCGCCCTAGGACCATCATGTGTAATAATCTAGTTTAATAATTATGTATTATGTAATATGTGTATTATAACTTAACATGTATATATTAGTTCTTTGTATCTCATAATCAGTATGTTTATGTACCCTTATTTCACCTAGTGGCACCAAAAGTCTCGCACTTGCCTATTATTGTTTATTGCCATGCATATGTTCTCTTTACAGGTTTTTATTAAGTGCAATTTCATGATAATTATGTATTTCCCTTATAAGTTTATGATCTCTAAGATCCATTCTGTTACAATTCACAATATTCGTAACTATACTTACCTGCTCGACGTGGGGTATGGTTCTTAGAACCTAGGCACCCTGTTGTTCGGCACCGCAGTTGCATGGAATGAGGTAGTTTTAAAGATATCCCTAACGCTCTCTGAAAAAATATTTAATCAGCTTTCCACGTTCTCGCATAACCCTTAGCTGAAAATTTATTAGTATTATTAGTTAAATAATTTCATTTGAATTACATTTAGCGGAGAGCGAAACATTGCGCCTGAGAAATTTTTCGTTGAATGCACCGACTCCTTATGGTTTCCAGACTCTACAGATGGCTATTGAAAGGTTAAACGTTTTATTAGATTGATTGGCTATTGAAAGCTTTCAACGTTTTGTCCTCCTAAATTGCTTGAGACAGGGGGGGTATGTACATCCAAAACCAGTTCAACTCTGCAGACGACACACAGGCGAGAAAAAATTCGCTAAGTTTGATACAATGACGTAACCGAAATCTTTAGGTTTGAAGCCTTTTTAAATATAATCGATGTATATGCACGTTTTGAGCTGTAGAAATAACATTTTGATGAATAAATTGCGTCATGGGGAATCAGTAAATGGTACTTTGTTTCCTGAGGTAAAAAATTAACCACTTTAATGCAGAAGAATTAAATGTTACCTCCAAAATGAAAATTGCCTATCTGCCCAAACGGAGTTGTGGCGCCCTTTATTTCTCAATACTGATACTAATCGAAAAAACGCTAAAAAATAAGAGTAATATTCGGCAGATATTTATTAATAATATGATAAAGTATGCCATTTTTCTAACTCAGCAGAATTTTAAGGATGTATTCCATATATCAGAAGACTTTTGTAGTACTTCACTGCATTTCTTTTATGTGATAATAGACCGCTAAGTTTGCTTATGTTGAAAGATAGGCAGACATTTGTCAACAAACCACCGTTATGAACGACATTTCATGTGAGAAAGAGGAGCTAGGGAGAAAAGTAAAATATATGGGAAAAAGCGGAATTAAGATATGTTTGTATTTGTTTAGTAACTGATTTTTAATTTGGTTGACGAAACTGAACGGCAATTAACCCCATTGAATAGTAACGATAGTTTGGGACTACCATGATAGACTATTTCTTTAACATTCGGCTGTTCTCCGAATAAATCTCGTTTTATATATATATAGGGTAGAGGGAAATCCTTACCTAATCAAAATAAATTGTACTGGCAAAAATCCTATATGAAAAGGAATTAACAGACTAACTGGAGTTATGAACTTTCATACTTTAAGATATATTTATTTACAAACATTTTCATATGTTTAACTTATGTTTGACTTTCTTTAAAATTATTGGGGGCATATATATTGAAATTTTCAGTTCATATTACGATGGCTACTCTATATTTCTACTAATATCTGTGATTTCTGCGGGTAGTGAAGAAAATTCTCTACGTCATTTCGTGCCCAATTATAATGCTCATCCGTTGCTATTATTAGGCCAGTACAGAATTAAATGTCTAAATTTCGCTTGCATCGGTTGGCGGCTAGAACATTCGTGAACCTCTGAATCGTTACTTATTGCGAAGTTAGATTGCAAAATTGCCGGTTCATATGTTTAGTTAGTCAGATGAAGATATTTGTTTCAGTTTTTAAGTGTTATTAAAAATCTAATTCTTCGACGCTTGGCATAAGGGTAACTTTTTCAATTTTCTTTGAAAAATTATTGTTACCGTACTAATTTGTATGTTCTTGCTGTACCATTTTACGTATTATGTGTGAAATACGAATTATATTGCTGTTGATTCATTAATGTTTATTTCATTTTAATTAATATTAAAATATAAAGAATTTTATTAGTGTATAACTGTGTGATTATTTGGTACTCTTCTGTTACCAGGGCCGGCCTCGGAAATGTATGCCTGTATGTACGTATGTGTATACACATACATACAAGCATCCATCCATACGTATATTTACATGCTAATAGAGACACGTACATCCGTACATATATGCATACATACATACATTTCTGAATCCGGGTCCAATAACAGAATAGTGCCGGTCTTGTTGAAATGACTTTTGTTCGTTAGGAATTGCATTAAAAATTAAATATTTTAAGCACAAACTTGGTATCCATGTACACATCGATCTATTTTCACTTAAAAAAAAATCTCAGGATTGCACAATCTAGGCATTGTGCACTGCCTTAACTTTGTCCATATTACACATCAATTTATTTTCACTTAAAAAAAAGCTAAAACAAAGTAACCAGAAATGGGGTTTCATCACCAAGTTCTTTGCCATAAAATCAAACCATCATTCATTTAGAGTGGATCATGGCTTTATCATTCAAGTATGCAGTACTTCAATAAAATGGATTTAATCCGAATTTTCTTACTCCCAATTCCTGTACTTATAAGACACTGTTTTCAAAGTTCTTTGTCTGTGCTGGAGTTCAGAGGCCAGAATTGGTTGAAATTTATTGTACGGTAGCTCTTGGTTGCTGTTTGAAAAAAAATCGGCAAGTGGTATTGGTTGTTCATGAAATCTTGGAATCCCGCTGCGTGAAATAAGTCTTTCAATAACTGCAATGTTGGCGAAAGTAGCCTTGGAGAAAATTGTGCAAATATCACCAAATGTGTTGTGATAAATTGAGATTTTGGCTATTTTTTATAGTAATTACCCTTTTGTATGGACCGGGGCTTTTTGATTCTTAGCATTATTTTGAGTTGCTGTGTTTAGTTGCACGTGTGTAATGTTTTACGAAAGTGGTGCCTGAAAGGTCGTCTGAAAGTTTGCCTACTGTTATAAAATGGATATATTCTTCCAGATATAACTATAATTAACTGCTGGAAGGCATACATTTGCCTTTCAGATGAAGGCTTTGGACACCTAACCGTAAATCATAGTGTGTAATTTAAGGATTTGGATACAGTGGCCGACATTAATAAAATAGAAGGTACATGAAGTGCAATTAAACGCACTTTAGCCAGGAGGAAAGCAAAGGATGGCTTGCACTATTATTTGCCCGAATGTGTGTATTTACATATATATATTTATCTATCATTAACAGTGGATGAGCCAAAATGACCAAAAATTTAATTGCTTATGTGGAGGATGGAGGAGATGGCTGGTAGGAGGTAGGTGTGAACGTATGCATGTGAAGAAAAGGTATGTTAAAAAATTGGCATTTTATTTATTTGTTGGTGTCTGAATGTTAATTTTTCTTAAAATATTTGTTGTTTAATGTTTTTATGTTAGGAAATATGTATTTTTATTTATTTATTACTCTGTGTATTTTTGGTTATGTGTTCATGTCTGTATGTTAAGATAGCGGCAAATTTTTTCTGGTTAACATGATAGTTTTGTTTTAGCTTCCTGATTTTCTTTAAGTAAAAATAGATCAAGATGTACGAGGCAGTGCGCAATGCCTAGTTTGTGCAATTTTGGGATTTTTTTAAGCTAAAATAAGTTAATGTGTACATGAACACTGAGTTTGTATAAGTTTTCGACTTCTTGTTTTGGATGGTGCCGATCTTTCTTAGCTCCATCTTGCCGTCAAAAAAGAAACTATTCACCAAGGGGTACTGTAGAATAAATTTTAACCCAAGAATTCCCTTATATTAAGGTTAACAAAAATAATCCTATAGGAACTTTATAAATTGTTCTCGAATAGCAGCTCGAAGTGCAATGTCTGTAAGGTTTCCATGTTCAAAATTGTCTGTTAGATACATTACATCAATGTAGAGTAATAAAGAAGGGTACAGCTCTGTTTCATGAGGTCATTGGTGATTGTGTTTGTTCAGAAAAAAAAATAATAATAATAAGGCACAAATTTGAAATCTAGATCCTGATCTTAAATTATTAATTTATTGAGGAGGTATAAAATTTTTAATAGTTTCCAGCATTCAAGAAAAAATATTAGTTTTTTTTATCCATTCATCACCACATAAACTCGGACAAATACGATTCAAGTTGTTGAGCTGTGCCTGAATACCGTTTTGTCCTTTCTCGGATGCTGTCCCGAAAGTGAAATTTGTGATTCATAGTTAAATGTTCAAAGCCGGCATCTTGCAGTTCATCTGATTTATATGCTTACCAACAATCCATGTAAAGTTGTTCCTTCCACAACATTTTACTTAATGACAGCCAATAAATTGTTTGCCGTTTGATCAGGAACTGCACTTAAAAAGCATTAATTGGATTCTGTGGTTATCAGCTGAAAAGCCATTGTTGTGGGAGAACCTGCCCAACCTCGTTCTTTTACCTAGTCTTTCGTCTCTTTCGACAATGTTGTTGTTTCCACTGATTTTTACTGTGGACTGACTATTAAAGCTGCTTGCAAACCTCCCACATTTAACCATTATAATCAACAGTCATATTATAGTTCATCCTGAGTTGTCATTCATAAAAATCAATTGATGTCATCTCCCAGCACCTGAAATATATGAACCTCATGATTGTGAAGAAAGGGATTTAGGAACCTTCAAACCATTTGTCCTAACTTAGTTTCATTTTGTGGTCTTTTGAGCACAAGTGTTTATTTTTTATGATGCCTGTTGTTTTAAATACATCCATTGCAGACTTTGCATCCATGGGCAATCCCAAATCATGAAAATCGGTACTTACGGAAAATCCCGTCGACCACAAAAGATGGGCCAATCACGCCTAAATAGTAGAACTCTCGAATCACATTCCCTTTCGAATTGACACTCGCTTTGCACAAACCTTAATGTTGCAACACCATTGGTTCTCAGTTTTTAAATAAAGCGCCATGTCGTGACCATTAACACATTTTTTTTAGGTGAGTAAGATTCCATAACTTTGGAAATATTCAACAGCATGCTCTTCTGTAGTAGGTAAGTTTCAAATTTTAATCTTTCTCCCCCCCCAAAAAAAATTTGTGATAGAGAGGGGGGAAGTCTTCACTCAAGAATAATAACCAAGACGTGTAATCAAGGTTACACCAAACCCAGTGTGTTTGAAGACTTTTCCATTTTGGGTGGAAAATTACGTAGTTTGGCACCTTTTCTTTAACAGGCAGAAATGGTCGACGGGTTTTAGCATTAAGTACAGTGAAATCTATGGCAAGTGATGGGGAAAAAAAAAAGAAAGAAATGCTTTAAATAAATATTTATTTCTTGTGAAAAAGAAATTGAACTCTTGAGTTGTGTTAAATGAACTTGTGAATTTTGTTAGATTTATCCACAATTAATTAAACATCACTGGTGTCAGTGATAGTTTGATGATTTTTTTATGATCCCCAGAAAAGGATTAGTACCAAAAAAAGTTCATGAAATGCTTTCTATACATTACTATATAATAAGAGTTGTCGAATGGAAAGGAATTCTTGACTGTAGATTAAAGAAAAAGCAAGGTAAGCATTGATCAAGCTTGTGATCATGAAACAAGGACAATCTTTCTGCTGACTGTAAATTTTGAAATTTGAATGATTCAGTTGGAAGAAGTGTTGGTAAAACTGCATATTACGGGCCAGTTTGACGTATTTTCAAAAAGTCGGCAAATCGGTTATTTCCCCACGTTTTAGAAAATCACTAACTCGTCATATTGCCATATTAAATGGTTGCGAATTTGAATGAATCTTGTAAATATGCAAAAATATCTAAAACAGAAGTTCAAGAACTATGTATTTTATGGCATCAACAATATTAAAACTTTTCATAATATATACCATTTTTAAGACAGTAGCAAAAAATGGAGTAAAATGTTTTAGCACGAAATTTAAGAAATTGTAATAAGCAATAAATGATCAGAAAGCATTGATTCATATTTAATCTAAAACTTTAAAAAAAATGCGGAAGGAAAAAAAGATAAAATTCAAAATTTCGATCTACTGAAACATGAGCAATAGTATAGTTTAAAAAAAAAAAAGTAGTTAAACAATTTTAACTACGTAATTTATGTTTTTACAATAAATTTTTATTTATAATAAATAGTAGAAACTCGCATTTGTTTATATCCACACTAAAATGTAACAATACAATGGAGATGAAATTCAAAATGGCGTGCTCATTCAACACCGACTGTACGGCTCATTTCAACCATGTGCTTAACCACATATAATGGACACACACCTCCATTCCTACAAATCTGTTGCATCTTTCATTTCAAGTAATTTCATACTATTTTTACACTTAGGACATTCGTACATATTAGCAATCAAACCATAATTCATGCACCATTCTATCACACATCTTTCGCCCTTATCTTGCAACCGAATCAAATAAGTAAAATCCACACGTTCAGCTCTTTCGACGTCAGCCATTTTGCTCACACAAATTACTAGAAGCACAGTGAAATGACAAAAGTACAAAAAGCCCGCTTAAATGCTATAAACTGTAACCTTAAATCCTAATGATTTTCATGACTCCAAGAGGTTACCAGATTTGGCACGATTTTGCTTCATTTGGTGACTGGCCCGTAATCTGCAGTCTAGCCGAAGTGTTTTAAAAGTTCTTTATGTGCTTAATTTCTAACATGTCGAAATGCCAAGCAAAAAGACGAAATTCTGTCATTCGTCCTTTAATTTTAGGC
This sequence comes from Stegodyphus mimosarum, assembly GCA_000611955.2. Lineage (NCBI taxonomy): Eukaryota > Metazoa > Arthropoda > Arachnida > Araneae > Eresidae > Stegodyphus > Stegodyphus mimosarum. Next base: position 46,289 of record KK112970.1, on the reverse strand, counting down.
TATTATAAAAGCTTTCAAGTATCCTCATAGAAAAGATGTTTAGTAAATGAGCAATAGAATTTTGTGAAATTATAAACACTTTGACAGAGCTGTGCAAGTCAATAGAAACCATACATATTATAGTCAATGTATGGGTTAATCTCTTAAAATCAGTTGAAAACTGTTTTCGAAAAATTAGGCTTTTATGAAAAAAGAAAGACCTCGAAGGAATTGAAAACTATAACTGTTTCAGGCATAGGTGAGAGAAGCTATGAGGATCAATTTTTAAAGTATGTATCAATTCACAACAATGTTGGGACAATGTACATAATTACTGACTGTGAAAGTGTTAAAAAAACTGCAGAAATTAACAGCAAAGTCAATAGCTTGTTATCATCGATCAAATCTATAAAAGAACTGCAGATTCTAAGAAAAATTATTTAACTTAACAGTGCCAATCAGAAAAGCTATCGGCAGTTTTGCCAAATTGAGAATACAATTAAAAAACCGTTGCTGAACAATATGAAACAAACACAGGAAGAATAGTCGTTTGTAAATGATTACATCAGAAACATTTTTTAAACATTTAAAACAAATACAATAAAAAAATTAACACATTTAAAACAAATTTTTAAAATGAATATAAAATTGCAGAAATAATTTAATTCTAGTATTAATTTTGAATTTTATTTTAGAATTAATTAATAAATTGTTATTTATTATTTTATTTGAAAGTTTTAAAACTGGTATTGTAGGTTGTGATACATAAATTGCCACTTGATAAACTCAAATATGTTTGGAACAGAAGTGATTTTAATAAACAGCAGCTACTGTAATTAGATAAGTTTAATTAATGTTACTAATATTTTTTTTTAACGTTTGCACAGAGTATTTGTTACAATCTGCACATGTTTCAGAGAGTATATGTTTTAGCTCTTTTCATGTTACATGCAGGCAGCGATGTATTAAGAGGATTCTGACCAGCATTTTTCATACGAAACATAATGTTTTATAAGAGTTAGTCATATGGATCATCAAGGCAGATGAAGAACAAGATCCTGAATTGCCATAAGAAACTGAATTGAAAAGAAAAATAGTTTTTAAACTAGATTATGTATTCAAAGAGCTAACATAATTCTTGTTATATGTTCTATATCATTCAAAACTTTTGCATTCGAGCATCAAATAAATTATGATCACAATGACATTAATTTTTCATTAGGAGAGAAATATTTAAATTTTATACCTGCTATTGCTAGCAAAAACAGGAATGTGAAAAGTGGTCCTTTTAAACTGTAGCAGTTTATTCTAAAATACACTCTTCAGGAAAAAATCCCCCAAATTGTAATATTCCTCCAAACTTTTGTCATCATTGGCTGTTAATAGTAAGAAGAATTTTCTAAATAAAAATAATTTAAGACCTAATATATATATATATATATTGCATTAAGAAATCTTTCTTTGTTTACATAACACAGAATTTACTGCTGAAGGAGGGATTCTGTAGTTTTTAATGCTGTTGGTTTGTATAAATACTAAAAAGAAATAAATACTAAGGTTTGCATTGATTTGCTACCTGGAAACCAGGAATGTTGAACAATTTTTTCATAATTTTTGAATTGTACGTGAACAGTGCATGTTCTATTGCTTACTTTTAAATACAAGATCACTAAAAGTCATGGAACTGTATTATTTTTTAGAGGAAGTGTTCTTCTTTTTATTAAAAAGGGGGTCAGCAGGTGTACAGTCATTTAAGCAGGAGCCCAGATCTTAGCCGATTTAAAGTGACATTTGCTAACATCATGAACTTTTTATAAAAGAATTTTTTTCCAGTATGTATAATAATGCATATAGATTTTAGTGCAAAAATCAGAGAGATATAGTTAAATAACTATGCTATCTCTTTTTGATTTAATGTAATTTATTGCCATGAATTTAATAACTGCTGATCATTTTGGGGCTGCCTAGACGATGTGGATCCAGAGAAAATATTTAATCATTAATTTTACATCATGTCTTATGTATTTATAAAATAATGTACAGTACAGTCTCACTTATCCAACATAAACAGGCAGCAGCACATCGGATAATAAGGTGGTGAGAAAAAGCCTGTTAAACATCAAAATGGGTTATAATTTTACACCTAACGAGCCTAATAATCATGTTTTACTACAAAATAGGAAAGATGCACTGAAAAAATAAGAGTCGCAGACTTCTCTGATGTTAAATACAGTATTTCATAATTTCCAGCTCGTAATGATTAAAAAATTTTATCTTGATCTGCTTTCTTAATGAATGCCATTTCTTCACTGCCAATTCTTACCATCTTTGCAGCATCATTATGTCTGTTCCTGTAGCTTCTTCTTGTAGTTCATTATATTTAATTGTAATTTCAAGAGCCTTGACTCAATTGTTGTGTGAAATTTTATGAAGCTTAACAGGTTCTTGATCTTCAATTTCGTTTTCCTCACAGTTGACAAGAGCAGCAGTTTCTTCAGCGATTTTATCCTTCTTTCAGTTTCTTGCAAAGATGCATCTTCACATCTAGGAACACATTGCACTAAAAGTAGAATTGTGTCATTGGTTTTATCTATGCTTTCTGTTTACGTGTTTTCATTTATACTTTCTGTTTACGTGCTTTCATCCATGCTTTCTGTTTACGTGCTTTCATCTATGCTTTCTGTTTACGTGCTTTCATCGTCACCTAGCAGCTTCTTCCATGATTTGGCGATTGTTGTAGCCCTTAGCGAAGTCCCACACAACCCAATAAGCAGCATCTTTTATATTCATGCATTTAAATTTTTTCACTTGCTTCTTGCCCTTCTTCAGTTTCTATTGCTGTGTAGCAGTTGCCTGCACTTCCGAAATGCCCTGATACATAGGTTGGCATATGTTGGTTACATTGTAATCAGAAACATACCTTAATGTTACTATCTTGAAGGTCCTCTGCATCAGGGTCCATTGAAGCTTTATCTAGTAAGAAAATAGCTTTTTTCTTTTAGTCCAAAGTGGCTTTGTCCCTAAAAGACTGTTGTTTTCGTTTTGCGATTTTGCGTCGAATTACTCTGAATGTCAGTTTCACTTTTCAAATTGTTGCCACCTGATATTATCACTCTGTATGATATTTTAAGACGTTAAATAATGAAGAATCTATATAAATGTGTGTATGTTTCTCGTATTGTGATAAAACAACGGTATCTAGAGCCATCAGATTTTGAATGAAGTAATCCTACTGCAAATGTGGGCATCTGGAAGCCCAGATTTGGAATTAGTTTTATTATCGATTTCATATTTTGTAAAACTTTAAAGCATTTTTGGGTTGGAATGCGCTTTAGCCCACTGCTTGGCGGCGATTGTTTTTGAATGAGCAATAAACGAGCCAACATGGGTAACTCCGTATATCCACGAACATGGCTGACTGGGTATTTTGAAGCTACGGAAACATGTAGTTTTCGCGCATGCGTATTTCCTATTTTATAAAGAACGGTTTTATTGGTAATGTGAGATGACGTAGCGGTTTATTCGAAATTCTTACGTGTTAATTTAAGTAGTTATTTCAGTTGTCGTTGTATTCTTTGAATGCGGTGTTTTTGTGTTGAGTGTTTGCTATTTTCGTACCTTATATTTCGCTAAATACCGAGTCGGTATGGATTTAGCTGTGATGCTGAGAGAGGTGAGTGAATGTACATGTACATTTATTACTTTATTGGAAGTGCAAGTTGCTTAATTTTTATATTTTGTTGCCTTTTATTGAAATAATTTGGCTCAGCTGAAGAACAGAACGCTGGTATCGTTTGCAATTTATTTTATTTTGTTGATTTGTGCACATTGCCTACATTGTGCAATTCGCTGATGTTTTTTTTAAGTTAAAACGGAACGCTGTGCACATGGCATTTTCTTGTAATTTATTTTCGTTATTTTAGCTTATTTTGTTGATTTGTGTACGTTGCCTACATTGTGCAATTCGCTGAAGTTTTTTTTAAGTTTAAAAGGAACGCTGTGCACATGGCATTTTCTTGTAATTTATTTTCGTTATTTTAGCTTATTTTGTTCATTTGTGTACGTTGCCTACATTGTGCAATTCTCAAATTTTTTTTTAAGTTAAAACGGAACGGTGTGTACATGGTATCGTTTGTAATTTTAATGCCCTTTTAAAAAAAATTCCTTCTTTCTTCGATGCCATTTTGGTTACGTTTCCGCGGAGCATGTCAGGAAGGTTATGTAACGGCATAAAATGTGTAAGTATTACAACATAAAATGTAAATAATTAATTTAAACCTAACTGACAAATATTTTAATGATCGTAATGTTCGTTTTGCATATTATTTTATTATCTTTTTGTGGCAACAGTTTCCATACTAATTTATGCTTTAGAATTCTATGTTTTGTTTACAATAAGTTTTCGCGGAGCGTGTCGGGAAGGTTGCAATTAATTGCAAAGACGTTTCGCAGAAACGCGCCGAATTGGCGATTTTCAAAACATCGCCAAGCAGTGGGCTAAAGCGCATTTTCACCCATTTTTGATTAACAAACTCAAGGATTTCAAAGTGAGCAATGGCAATGCTGTACAGAAAAAACATTGTTATCTCCAGTGCGTGAGACTGTGTATCGGAAATTTTAAAGATATGCCAAGTTTAAAATTATTTTGCGATATTGCTGTTGAACTGAATTTTATGGTTTAAGTGAAAGAAATGTGATATTTAATCATTTTCACCCATTTTTGATTAACAAACTCAAGGATTTCAAAGTGAGCAATGGCAATGCTGTACAGAAAAAACATTGTTATCTCCAGTGCGTGAGACTGTGTATCGGAAATTTTAAAGATATGCCAAGTTTAAAATTATTTTGCGATATTGCTGTTGAACTGAATTTTATGGTTTAAGTGAAAGAAATGTGATATTTAATAAATAAAGGTAACACACGAAATTTGAAAAAAAGTCCCTTTGGACGTTTTTTTTTTTTTTTTTGA